>PVJA010004258.1:0-87649 GCA_004027025.1 Myocastor coypus | reverse complement strand
GAATGATTGTGAGGACAATATGCAATATGTCAACTTTCAAAGAAAAGAAAGGGGAAAAGAAAAAGGGGGAAAAAAGTAATGTTGATTTAGAAGGGTAAATGTTTAATTGTTTGATCAATCTTATATACCTATATGTATTAATCTAAACTGATCTGATGATGAAAATATGTAATATAACCATTGTTAAATTTAAACAATAAAAAAATATTTAAAAAAATATGCTATGCTATCCACAAAAGAAAAAAAGAAAAGAAGGAAGGAAGGAAAAAATCTAAAATATTTTAATAAAAAATAATAGTACTTACAAAGAAGTGGTGATATGGTCATTCTTTCACATTGATTATATAATATTTATAAAAAGCAATTATCAAGCATCTCAAAAATTTTCTAACCCTAATCTTAACTGTAACTTCAGAATCAAACAAGATATAAAAATATAAGAATAAAAATTATAAGAATCTAAATGTTTAATGAAAGATTATTGGTACATCCACTAATATAGTGTAAGCAATTTAATGTTTTGCAGCCACAAAAACTATATTTTTGTGCCTTTCAGATTTTATTTACTTTTTCAGCTTCTCACACTAGTGAGACAATATGATGTTTGCACATGCAGTCTGACTTATTTCGTTTCCCAACAGGTTCTCTAATTGCATCCATGTATCTATGAAGGCTTTGGGTTTATCTTTTTTTATAGCTAATACTCCATTGTGTAAAAATATCACATCTTTTTTTATCCATTTCTCTGATGGCAGGCTTTTGGGTTCTTTCCAATATTTAGCTATGACAAATTGCACTGCTATAAACATGAGTGCATATATATCACTATGGTATATTGATTTCAGTTCTTTTGGAAAAATACCTAAGAGGGGATAGCTGGGTTGAATGAGACCTCCAATCCCAGCTTTCTGAGGAGTCTGTATACTGATTTCCATAATGGTTGTCAAAGGGAAAGAATTTGTGAGATGGGAAGTGCTATGGTTTGCTTCTAGTTGTTCCCCCAAAGCCTCGTGCTGCCATTGGGGCAGCTCCTAGAGTTTGTGATTAATTCATGATTCCGATGCTGGGAGTATGGGTGAGAACACTACACCCAGCCTGGGGCGATAGCTGGAATACAATATAAGGAAGGGAGAGAGGCTTGCTAGCTGCGGAATCCCTGCTCCTTTCTGTTTACTCTCTGTTGTCTTCTGCTACCATGAACTGTGGCCCTCTGCCATCTGCCACTCTGCCTCAGAGCCAGCTGAGTATGGAATAAAGCCTCCACAAACAGTGAGTGTTATGGTTTATGTCTAGTTGTCCCCCCAAAGCCTCATGCAATCATGGGGCGTGGCTTCTATAGATTGAGACTTGGTTCGTGATCCCTGGAATTGTGTTATAGTACTGATGGGATCATCGGTCTGAGTAAGGCTGAGACTATGGGTGTGGTCTAGGGTGAATATCCTAAGGTGGAGAGCCTGAATATAATATAAAGAGCGACAGAGAGACAGACTAAAGCTGTAGCTGCTGCTCTGCTGCCCTGTTTGGTTGGCTGCCTCTGCCTCCATTTTGTTGCTGTTCCGCCGCCATGAACTGGATGCTCGCTGCCCTGTTCCACTCAGCCTTGGGCCAGCCAAATATGGACTGATACCTCTATGAACTGTGAGCTAAATAAACCGTCCCTTCCTTCATTTTGAGTGTCGGGTATTTGTCCCAGCAATGAGTAAAAAGTGACTACGACAGTGAGGCAAACAAATCTTTCCCTCCTTCATTGTGGAAGGACATTTTGTTCCAGTAATACAAAAAAAAAAAAAAAAAAAAAACCTGAGACTGGAGGAAAAACTGGGGGAAAGAAAGGCTAAAATAAAGATGGGAAAAGGATATATTTATGTATCTATGCTGGATGGTTTTGATGGGTGTATTGCCAGTTTCTGCTAGTCTTCTGAAAGGAATAGTTAATCCTTACAATTTTTTCTTTTTATTCATTTTAAGTTCTTATACCATTTTGTTGTTGTTTTTTTTTTTTAAACCAATTTTGCAGGTTTTCATTTGATAACCTAAACAACTAATTTGAAGATAACATCATGTAATACAGTAACCATGGTTGTACAGTAATCATTGTTGAATTCCTATTATTTTCTTAATGAAATTTTGTATCATTGCTAATGCTTTTTTTAAAACTATTTTTTTTTTTTTGTATTTTTAGAAAGGAACTATAGGGTACTTAGGGTCTCAGTACTAGATCAGACTTGCAATGATCCCCCTGTGTATAGCCTCCCAAGAGCTGGGATTACAGGCATGTGCAACAACACCCAGTCTCCACTGCCCTCTCTGCCTGCCCTGGGGTCAGGGGCCAGCACAGCAGGCCTAGAGATGGAACCCCTGGTCCCTGCACCTGCTTGCAGGCACTTTAATCCACTGAGCTATTTGGCTGGCCCTCTTTTGTATTCTTTAAAAATAAAAATTAAAATGTATTTTTGTAGGGTTTGTATTGACACTGCATTATGGCCTGTATCTAGATGTTCCTCCAAAGCCTTGTGCAGTCATAGGAGAAGCTTTTCATAGGTGCTGGATCTAGAATGCGTAACGCTGAGATTATGGTTGTAATGCTGGGATTATGGGTGTAATGCTGGGACTGAGTCACAGTGAGATGCTAAAATGAAGGGTGTCCCATCCTGGGTGTGAGGGCTCCCTATGGACAGGTAAGCCTGGGTAGAATATGAGAAGCAGAGGGCTACTGTTGTCACTTGTTGCTGGTTGAGTGCTGCCTTCCTAGTCATCCGCTGCCTGACTGTCTTGCTGCCTTCTGCCTGCCATGAGTTGCTTCCTCTTGGCCATGACTCCCCGCCTTGGTGCCAGCCACCTATGAAAGGACACCACTACAAACCATGAACTACAATAAACCAGTCCTACTGTGTCTCAGCAATGAGAAAAGTAACAAAGACACATAGGAAAATGTCTATTCATACTATCACATGTAGCAGTTTTCTCTTTTCATTACCAGGTGGCATTCAATTGTACAGAAACACCATAGTTTTTTTTTTGTTGTTGTTGTTTTGTCTTGTTTTGCCTTATTCATCAGTTGATGGACATATGGGTTGTTTCCAGACTTGCACTATTATGAACATTCAGAGGGAAATATTTTGGAAAAAAAATATATTTGTAGAGTCAGGGGATAGATATGTGAAAGTTGATTTACAGGATCATAAAGAAAGTATAAGTTTAGTTTTTAGAGCAACTCATAACTCTTATTTCCAAAGTTATTAATCATTTTGTATCTTTGCTGGTAATGTAAGAGGACTCCAGCCATACTTTCTTGCTGATTTGTGCTAGCATTGGTTTGTTTAATTTTAGCATTCAGTGGGAAAAAATATACTTGGACTTGGGTAAATCTTCCACATGCATTCAGCTGTTGGCCTAGCTGTAAGCTCTAATCACATGGTGGCTAAGATCTGAGTTCCTGAGTTTCTATGATTGCAGGCCTACTACCTTTCTAATAAAAAATAAAGTAAGTCTTTATGGGTTACCAAAAGCTCCATCTCCTTGTTCCTATAAATTTGGACCAAGTTAAGTGTAAGACAATAACAAATCATATGTAATTCAACCCATATACAATGGACTAAAATATATATATTTGTGCTTTTTTACAACTGTGTGTTGGTATGGGGTTGGGGATCCAGGATAGAATTACTGGTGAAACTTCCTTTTTTGCCTGGAAGCTAATCAAAGAACTATTATACCACTTTCTTTTTTGTCTTTTCTTCTCTTTGACCTGCCAAAACAATGTACTGGCTGAGTTTAAAACTGTTTCTTGATAACTATAAGGACAGGAAGCAACTGCTCCAGTAATTAGGACATATTTTGGTGTGGGCTGTGCCCAGGTAAATGAGATACTTATATGTTATAAAGGGAAAGAAAAAAAATCCCAAGAAACTGTTATGTGAGTTTTATAGTCTATATGTGGGAAATGTGCTCTTGTTAAGCAACTTCTAGAATAAAAATGGACTAGGTTCTAACTTAGGTCTTCAGTTTATCAGCAGCGTGACCCCAAATGAATCATTTAATGTCTCTGGCTTCCTTATCTTTAAAATGAATATGGTAACCTTGGATCCAAAAAGCAGCATGGAATCCTACTAGAGGAACATTTTGCATAAATTCATGCACAGTACATTTGTACTTCTCCTGTCTTTTACCCTGTGACTGCCAAACAAGCCAGCAAGCTAGGACAGCAGGTCAGTAAAGTGTAGCTTAGAGACTGTAGGATACAGGGTGAATCTGTGTGAGCCAGCACACATGAAACACTTCTATTTTTCCAATAGTAGATTACTGTTTTGTGATTAAATTCTTTAATGTTATGTACCTGTTTGCTGTTATTCTTAGTGTTGTAATTGGAAGAGGGCCACACTCATGCACTTATGTAGATCCGATGGCTGCTTTCTGTGCAGAAGTGAGTCATTGTAAGAGAATATGACTTGAAAATCCTAAAATATTTAGTATTTGTTTTTCTTTTTAAAAATAATTTTATTACTTTTAACAAGAAGTTACAATGAGACAGTTTCAAGACATGTTAGTAGGATACCCACAAAATTTAATACAATGCATATTGTTGTCTTCATAGTAATTGTTCGGAGTACAAGATGCAAACATGATAACTTTTCTAAACACTAATGTATAAATATTTCTTCTCATTGAGTTAAGAGAAAGTAGTAGTATGTATAGTCCAATATTCCATAATAGTAGTTGATATAACTGGCATTGTTAGAAGCTTTTATGGCTCAGCCTACTAATCTGGCTTTACCTTTTATGTCTCATAGTTAAACTTTTCTGCCGGGTGGTTAAGGCCAAGTTAAAGCAGGGCCTATATAACAAAACATGTAACTTTTGTATCTGACAAGGTCAGTTAAATCCCCTCAGGATTTACCTTGAAACCATGTATAGCATTTTGTAGAACTTTTGTCAGTGTTAGACATCTGGAAGAGCTAAGGACATTGCTTGACCAGTTGGCTCTCTGCGAAAGCCTGAGAGAATGTTTTCTCTCTAGGAGAGACTCTCCTTAGGTACACTATACATTGTCCGTCCCTTTCCTTGTAGCCCCATAATCTCCTTGATCAGAAAATTATAGGATGTTATAGGATCCGAGTTATAGGATGTTACAGTTCAGGTTCTCTTATGCCGAGAGTCCTCACTGGCCTTGAAGGGCTACAGCCAAAATATTGGCTATCCTTGTAGCCCTTCTTTTTCTTTAATTTTTTGTCTGCACACTTAAGTTGTTAAATCTCCAGAAGAGAAGCTTAGTGATACTATTACTCTATAACATAGGTACTTGAGCTTAATGTCACTATCTTTCTGAATATCAAGTGCCTTAGACTTAACGTGGAACTAGTATTTTCCATCAATCATTGATATTCTAATAAATCCCTATAGAATGTAATAAAAAAGTTGCACGTTTTTAGAGAACAATTTAGAAATCTAACCATATACAAAATTGTAGCAGGTCAATCCTATGGCATTTTTCCTTGTCTCTTGTTCTCATTTTTACTTAAAAAAAAAAAAACCAAAAACAGTTACTGGAGAGTTTAGCAATAACTGAAGTGATATTAGAAGCAGCATACATCTGTAGGACCAGAATGATCGGCATTCCAAGCATGGTTTTAGTATTACACATTGCTATCCTGAGTGTGAAAAACCAGTTGGAGGTTCATAGGACCATTGTCTAATTCATCCTGTGTAGATAAGTGCATGGTTTTGTCCCTCCATGTTTCCTACCTTTTCTGCTTACAATCTCTTCATTGTTTAACCCTTAAATTCTTGATTTCCATTTAGCTGTATTATACCTTTCCATTTTTATTTCTTCTTTTAAGTTCTTACACTAGGGAGATTGTGCAATGTTTACACATATAGGTCTGGTTTATTTCACTTATGAGTATATGTTCAAAAAGTTTTGTAATCTTGTTTAATTACTCTACATGTTGCTAGGACCAATACCTGACACTCAAAATGAAGGAAGGAAAGGTTTATTAGCTCACAGGTACTGGAGGTTTCAGTCCATACTCGTCTGGCCCAAGGCTGAGTGGAGCAGAGCAGAGAGCATCCAGGTCATGGTGGTGGAAACAGCAACAATGCTGACAGAGGCAATGGAACAAGCAAGGGAGCAGAGAGGAACAGCACTAGTCTGTCTCTCTGTCTCTCTTTATATTACATTCAGGTTCTCTGCCTCAGCCTGTCCATTTTAGGCTACACCCATAGTCCCAGAAGTACTTAAAACACATAATCCCAGGGATCATGGATCAAGTCTCAAACTCTAGATCAGTAGTAAATCACATAATTCCAGTGACTCATGAGTCAAGTCTCAATCCATAGATGTCCCCACCCCATGACTGCATGAGGTTGGAGGGACAACTAGACATAAACCATAACAAATCTTTATTTTTATTTTTTTAAAGAATACAAAATAATAAAAGGCATTAGAAGTGATACAACATTTCATTAAACAAAGTAATAGGAATTCAACATTGGTTGCTGTATTGAGTGATGTTACTTCCCAATAAGTTGTTTAGCTTGACAGCTATAAACCTACAAAAATTGGTTTAAAAATAAACCACCAAAATATTATAAGAAATTAAAAAGAAAAAAATAATAAATTTTAAGTATGAATTGCTCCTTTCAATAGACCATAAGAAATCAGAAGTACAATTATCTAAACTAGCCTGAATATATACAAATATTTTTTCTCTTCTTTCTTTTGTCCTTTTCTTCATCCCAGTTTTTCCTCCCTCAATTGATCAAATTCTTTCCCTTTCACAATATCTATTGTACCTTTCATATTTTATTTACTTTTTCAGGTTGTAACATGAGGGAGACAGTATGGCTTGCACATATGGATCTGATTTATTTCACTTATCAGTACTGTCTCTTTTTGCATCTGTTTACTTATGAAAGCCTCAAATATATCTTTTTTATAGCCAAGTAGTACTCCATTGTGTAAAAAGATCACATCTTTTTATCCATTCCTTAGTTGATTGGTATTTGGGTTGTTTTCAAGACTTAGGTGTGACAGTTGTGCTACAATACATATAGGTACACATATATTGCCATGGTAAGACGATTTCAGTTCTTCTTGAAAAATATCTAGGAGGGAATAGTTGGGTTGAATGGAACCTCCAGTCCTAGCTGTTTGAGGAGTCTCCACACTGATTTCTATAGTGGTTGTACCAGTCTTTACGCCCACCAACAGTGAAGCAGAGTTCCTTTTCCTCTCAGGCTTTCCAGCATTTGTTATTGTCTAACTCCTAATATTAACTTATCAGTCCCTCTAACAATGATGGTTTTAGACTCCCCACTTCATATTTGTTTTAATTTTTTTACTTTCTAGAGGGTCTCACTATGCCAGTTGGACTCATAGGGATCCTCCTGTCTCAGCCTCCCCAGTGTTGGAATTGCAGGCCACCACTCTGGGTTTCAGTGCCCAGCATGGCATGCCCAGGGTTCTGGGATCTGCATGACAAGAGGTGTTGTGAATTGAACCTGGATCCTTTCACTTGCCAGGCTGGCACTTAAACCATGAAGCTATCTTCCCAGCACTGCCCCCCATTCATATTTGAAGAGATTAGAAAAGGTAGACTGACTAATGTCAAACTGAGTAAGTAGAGATGCTCAGGTGTGAACTCCAGGCATCTGGCCCAGAGCTGGGAGTGTCTGTCTCTTGAAAAGCTGTAAAGTCACCTTGTCTTCCATATTTTACTCCAGGGCCTGGCACAGTCTGAGTGCCTATAATATTTCTATCTAATTTAGCTGCCTACAACATTCTCCCCTCTGAAGTGACCAAAATGCTGTGAGGGAACCATGGACAATGACCATGCTGTCTTCCTCAGGCTGAAAGGGGTTGTAGCTGTGAACCAGCAGTCAGAGATACTCTCCAGAGGTTCTATCTAAAGGCACTCAATAGACACCAACAAGTTTTCTCTTGAGTAGATAGAATAGCTTTAAATCTAGAGAAGACAAAGCCAAAGAAACTTCATCCCTGTAGGCCTCTGTGTCTCTGGTTTCAAGTCTCCTTTCTCTTTCTCTTATGAAAAAACACTAGTCATTGGATTAACCCAGCTTGATCTCATCTTCCTTCACTTCATCACAAGATCACACTGACAAACATTAAGACTGAGGACTTCAGTGTGTCTTTCTGACAGACATCATTGAATCTACTACGAAGTGTATCAGTTTTATATAGCCATGTGTGGACACATTTGGACATCAACTTACTAACAGGCTGAAATATAAAGCACATCTACAATAAGGGAAGAAATGGATTTTCTGAGATGGTAGGAGAGCCACAGCCGTCCTATGGACAGACACATCAGCCCAATTCTGAAGAAACAGCTGCTTCACTGAAAGTGCCACCCTTTGTGAGAGAACATGGGGCCACAATGGGGATATATTGTTATATAAAAATGTGAGAAACTAAACTACAGAGTCTCCTTCTGGGAGGGCAGAGGTCAGCATGGCCTCCTGGGCCTCAGGAATTCAGGGACATCAGCTCCTCAGTCTTTGCCCCAGGAGGACAAGCCTTCCAAAACATCTCAGAAAGGTAGTAACAGTGGCCTACAGGTGGTGCAGTAAAGGACATAGCAGTTGTCAGGAATTGGGCTGAACTTATGTTCAGGCTGAACTCCTCTGTAGCCAGGAAATGCTGGAGCTACTTATCCAGGGCCAGTCTCAGCACACTGAGGGCAAGGAGTCCGACAGCTGTCAGTGACACCAGGTCCCTCACTGGCTGCCAGGAGGAAAAGCGTCTTCAGGCTCAGGGCTTATTTTTGTCATCTCATCTCAATAGACACCTTTACCTCTGGTTTCTTACCTTCCCAGATACTATCATTTCACTGAGAATACTTTCAATGAGACCTAATTGACAAGGTCTATAAGATGGTAAATGGCAGGAAGGGATTTAAGTTTATAGGCTAATGGTGTTGCAGAATGCTGCTTGTTATTTTAGCTTAGTTATTGTTGTTTTGCCTCCAGAAATCTTTGTGCATCTCCCTAATCAATGAAAGACACACCCTCTCTCCTGAGGTTAAATATATCACTTATTGCTTCAATATAGAGTGTGGGGATTATGAAATGACACTCACTTGTGGGACTTTTCATTTCAGTTGGTTAAAGTACAAGTAAATATTCTTATTAAAGCTGATTTGCATCAAATAAGGTATAACAGGTGACAAATATTAACTGACTGAAGATGTTGGAAGCAAAACAAAAGTTTTTTGAAGGTTTTACATTAACTGCTCAGGGAATGAAATTAATGGTTCAGGCAGGTATTTTCAAGAATGATGAATTGAAGAAAGCCCAGTTCTTGTGGACTGGAGAGCTCATTTAGAGTCAAACACGCAAGATTATTCAAACCTAAAAGTTAACATCTCTAAGTCTTATCTTTAAAATTTCCAAGGTGTCACCTGAGATTATTCAACATGCATAAATAGGTCCATCGACAAGTCAGATAAGTAAGGGCCTGCATGGGCTGCTGAGATTCATGGCCCACAGGTAGGGTAGATGGAGGAGACTATTTGCCATGAAGGACACGGATTCTAATAAACTAATTGCAGAGGTTTTAAATATTGGTTTAAAACATGCAAAGTAGTTCTACAGCACCTGCTTAGGCAGGCGCAGGGAATGTGGTTCCATCCCCAGCGTGCTATGTGGGTCCCACCTCCGGGGTGCGTTGCAATATCCACTGAGGCTGGGCAGGGCGGGGTACTTATAATCCCAGAGCTGAAAAACAGAAGGGAGGGTGAAAAACAGAAGCACCACTCTGAGTAGGAAAGAGCAGGTTTTAGTTCTTCTTTTGGTTTCCTCCACGCCATTACTTGTCCCATCCACAGTCATTTCATGTTCAAGCCAAGTCATGCACTGATAAGTAGATCACAGGTCAGCGCTGGAGACACTTTGCCTTTAATGTTACAGAAACAGCTAAAGAGAAAGTAGCAGAGTATTAAGTAAATTTGTTGACAAATGAGATGTAGAGGTGAGTGCCTGGGAGATGGGCTTTACAATCTATACTACTAAAGTTCTGTGTGTTTTGGCAATTTTTGCACCATGTGTATATTGCAGATGGTGAATGTGTGTAGTAAGAAAGTTGCATATAGGCAATTTTTTTTTATGAACCCTGTTGATGAGCATAAATAAATGAAATATAGAGAAACTATCTCGGTGAAATTTCCACTGGCTTTCTTCTTATATTTTAGGTGAAAATACATTCATTTTTGAGGATAAACACCCACTGAAGTGATTGAATTGTAGTTGAACTGAAAGTGCTGGGCTCCATTTGGCATGCAGGCAGTAAGGAAGAGGATGTTTTAGGAAGAACAGTATAGAGTCTTGGTTAGGGGATAAACATTTGGGCTCTTTTGAAAGGTTCAGTAACCAGGTGTATCATTTAATTTTGCTTGGACTACGCTTGGGTTACAGAGAAATGATTCCTGATGCCCTATTAATTATTGCCTCTCATAGGCATCATGGAATAGGTGGTAATTTTTCAGATGACAAATTAATTGCAGAACCTAGTACCCAGAATATTATGCTGTATATTACACAAAAAAGGCATTAGAAGCCAGAAGACAGTTGGTTTCTCTCCCTATGCATTATGGTTTTCCTTGCTTTCCTTTTGATCCTAACTTGTCAAGTGCTAGATGGACCTTCTGGCGCTCAACTGCCTCCTCGTCCCTACTCTCCATATGCTCCTTCAGGGCTTGCATGCTGGAGCTGAGCTGATGGCAGCCTACACACCGCAATGCAACTCCTCAGGGCTTTGTGTGCTGCTGCCTGGCTCCTGACCCAGAGATCCTGATGGCCTCCCAGCCTCTTTGCTCAAATTCACTGGTGAAACTCTCCTCACTACCACTGAAGTTGTCCCCTTCCCTGAGGGAGGCTGAGTTTGGGGAGCAATTTCTTAGGTATCATAATAGCTTTTCTTCTCACCTTTTTCTATGGTGGCTTCAAGTCTTCTGCATTCCCTAAAGCATCTGCAACCAACCCTCTTCTTCTTTCTCTTCTTCTTCTTTTTTTTATTTTTTTGGGAAGGATGTATAGGATGTTCAGGGTCTCACTGCTAGATCAGATTGATAGAGATCTGCCTGTTCACAGCCTCCAAGAACTGGGATTACTGGCACACACCACCATGCCTGCCCAGTCTCAATTGCTATCTCAGCGTGCCCCAGGGGCGGGGCTGGCATAGCAGGTCCAGGGATCAAACCCCAGTCCCCTGAACCTGCTTGAAGACACTTTAATCCGCTGAGCTATTTGGCCGGCCCTACACCCCTTTTCTTCAGGACAACCTTATGAAAAAATTCAGGACTTCTTTCTTTTCTGAGCATTCTGCAAAAGATGTCAAATTTGCATGCAAGGATCCAGAGGAAAGGAATGCATATTCAAGCCGGATTTCTCCACCTTCATCCTCTCTATCTATGGAAATGGCAGGAGATTCAGGACCTGGAACACACTGAAGTGATTAATTTTGAAAGGAGATGAGATGACCAGCAGAATATCTCTGGAAGTGCTTGTGTGGATTATGTGAAATGTATGCTTGGCATGCCTGTGACCAGAATGAGTTGTGGTGTGTCTCCTGGAGACAGATTATGTCGCTTTCTTTCTGTCTCACTCTCTATCATCTGCATCTCTCCTCTATTCCCACCATATCCATCTGAAAGAACCTGGATCTCTATCTCCGTATTTATCTCCATCTCCACCTAAAACTCCATGTCTATTTCTACACCTGTATATTCTCTCGTACATATTTGGTGAATGCTTCTGGTACTGGAAAAGTGATAATGTGCCATACCAGTGCCTGGGATCCACTGTGTGACTGTTAGATGGTTCACAGGTAAACTGGGTGTTGTTCAAGGAGACGCATGTGTGAGGGAGAACACCCATCTCTATGGAAGGCTGAAGGCCTGGTACAAGAAATGATGATTGGGCAACGAAACACTCATAATAAAGAATGTCAGAGTTTTGCGCTGTGTGTAGCATGTAGAGTTAGAAGAGGATATCCAAATGAGAAGAAGCTCTTCATGGGTTTCAGGAGTACAGTGGTGGCTTGAGAATGTCTCTATGCAGGGATGAGGGTGTAAGGTGGTGCCTATGTATTTATTGATAATGAGCAATGGGAGATAAAAGGAGTGAGGAAAGAAAGAAGTAATGGGCCTTTCCCTAGTATAAAGCAGGCTGACATGTCAGTGAGTGAGGTGCATTTTCTGCTGATCTGATGAGGAGGTGCTGAACATTGCCCCTGACTGAGCCACTGCCTCACCCACACCTTTGTCACTGTCCCCTGGGAAGTAAACCAGGAGCTTTGTTGTACTCTTGAAGCCCTATGTACTGTGTGTCCCTCCCTCTTGTGTATTTAGAGTCCACCCACCCTGAGGCCTTTTGCTGTACATGAAGGGCAAATGAAGTCAGTAGGCTTTGGCTCTCATGGTTGCCTCACCTCCTGGCTTCACTGGCTCATTCTCGCCTGAAGGAGAGCCTCTGAAGCAGTCCTTGGAGTTGGTTGAATTCTCTCCTGCTTCCTGAGTGTAGCCTAAGATATACAGAGTAAAATTAAAAATGAAGTGAGAATTTTAGCACTGGAGATAAAGAGGAGGGAAGGAGAGGTAAACAAGAGTAAAATTAAAATGATAGCAAAAATGGAAGTAGGGATTTTAGCACTGGACGTAAAGAGGAGGGAAGGGGATGTAAACAATTAAAATGCAATGTATGCATATACAAACTCCCTTAATGTATGCATCCAGTACATGTGATAAACATACTCTCACAGTTCAGGGCTTTAGCAAGGAGAACAATCCTTTACAGGACACATTTCATAAGATTATTTTATAATCACATAAAGAATCACATACAAGCATGCAGGAAATCTGTCTGAACAGTGAAGACCAAAGGGTCCAGCTAGGCACCTGGATCCTAATATCTTCATGAGTCCAGCTGAAGACCTAGAGCAATAACAATGTTTCCCACAAGTGCTACTGGAGGCCTAGAGCACATGAAAATGCCACATGCAGGCTCACTTCACAGATCTCTCTTGTAATGCAAACTACAAAGTCCATGCCAGCTGGATAAAGGATCTGTGTTTTATTAGGCTGAGGGATCTGAAATACAGCCAGGAAGCAATGCTCAAGGTGAGCACCCAAGCTCCCCACAAATGTACCAGTCATCCTCAGCAACACTGCGGGCCTGAGCGCCTCGAAGGGTGAGGAAAGCTTAGTTCTACTCAGGACCAGAATGGGAAAAGTATCTCCATGAGGCTGAGCAGTGCACCATCTTCCCTTCCAGAGTCAGGACGTTCAAGTTGAGGGCCACAGTTCAAACAAAATGAGCTATGGCCATTCTCAGTGACAATGAGATCCTGAGCTTCTCTGCTAAGAAGAATATCCAAGTTCATCAGGAGAGCGAGCATGAGAAGTTCCCCCAGCCAAGAGCCCAAGAGATCCAGAAACTTCCAACAGTTGCAACAGCTTCTCCAGACAGCTGCCTCAGCAGCCTCTCTACACATTCTCCAGCTCTGCCTCTTTTGCTGCTGGCCACGATCCTCACGTTTCCTCCCACACCCAGCGCCAAGCCACTTCAGTTCAGCTGGATGGAACGAGTTGGCCACCAGTAGAAATCCACAGCACATACTCATAAATACTTCTTATTTTTAAAAAAAAATTCTCACTTTTAAAAGAGAGAACAAATAGTTTAAAACATTAGAGAGAAAGAAATACAGAACTCTATGCAAGACTCCACAATGTAGCTGCCTACAGTGAAAAGTGCATAAGATAAAGTGGCTAAGAATAAATTAGAAAATAAAAAGAAATATTGCATAGTTTGGTTAATATAGAAACACAGAATCTAATAATTTTAATATTTAAAAATGTGGAAGCATATCGAAGTATTAACAATAGAATACTCGAAATATCATCGTGGTCTCTCAATAATGAATACAACTCCAACATTCATCAACATTTAATCAGTTAATCAATTATTCTTATTCATGCAATGAAACATAGGCTATAATTTGACTGAGGAAGCAGCATTGTTCTACCACAGGAGTGATATTCACCCTAATACACATAAACTAAAGGGAACCAGCCACAAAGTGTAGAACTTGCCCTTCTATTCTCACAAAGTTTACAAAACCGATAAACAAATTAAGGATCAAGAGATAAGGAATGTAGTGTCACCAGAAAGTCAAGGTAGTTAGCACTGTTGAAAGGTAGGAATAAAAACAGAGTCTAAGAAGTTCATAAACATCAGGAATAGGATAACACTAAGAGGGGCAGATAGGGACTACAGATAGGTGTTTAGCAATAGGTCTGAGAATGTTGGCTATGAATGCCTATGGATGTAATGTGTTCTTGGATTGGGTATCTCTGGGAACTTATTTCCATTATTAAAACTTTTCAATGCAGAAAACAGTATTGATTCTTCCAGGTCACTCTATTTGCTGGCGCCCACCTCTCCACTTGTCCAAACTGCGATGCTACACTTAACTGAGCTGCACTGCACCTAACCGTGAAGGTGTGCTCATGTTTTGCTACAAAGCAAATTGAGTAGAAATGGCCAGCGCCCCCTTAGGACCCCGCGCAGTTCTACTTCTCTCCCTTCGCAGTGGAATGGGATGGTGATCGCCCTGTGAGTCTTTCAGTTGTGTGTCAGCGATGTCTGTGTTTTGTTCCATCTCACGCCATGAACTCTCCTACCGCAGCACACACTGAGCTCATGCTCACGGAAGCTGTAGCCTCCCCATGTCCCAGCTGCTGTAACTTAGTCTGTTCTAATCAGTTGTGTCGTGATGTGTTACTGGGAGACCACTGGATTTGGGAGAGGAGGGATATGATTTGTTTGGTGGCAGTATTTATCTTTCCCTGGCCTAATGTGTTTTCTTCTTTGTTGTGTGGGAAAGAGTACATGCGAATATGTGGGTTTAGATATTTCACAATTTTTAATCGTTAACATCTTTGATTATGTACTCATTTTCTTGAAGGTAACCTGAAGCTGACTTCACTCGCCAGGCCGCTCCATACTGGACCCATAGGAAAGCACAAAAGTTCAAACTTCCTTGGAAGTGTCAGACTCTACTCAGAGATGAGCCACACTTTGGAATGTTGATCTTGGCTCCAACCTCTCCTGCTCCCTTTTCTGAGCTATGGCCCTGCTTCCTAGGTCATAATTGTTTGCTGTCCTCCCAGATAACCACAAATGTTTACTTTCCAATTTTTTCACAAATGGCCCAATCGCATCCACTTAACACACTGTTTATAGATAAATAATGTTTGTGTTTATGTGAGCTTATGTATTTGTGTATGTGTAGGTCCTAATTTTTCTACCATTTCTCATAGGGGCCCTGCATATACATTTCCACAGTTGGAAACAAAGTAGTTTTTACTCTTGGGAAAATAAATCCTTCCTGACTTTATACTTATTTGTGCATACATCAATGTATCAAGGTTTTTAAAACTATTTTCTTTGCTTCTTTTTCAGTATTGAAATTGAATTCAGGGCCCTGTGCTTGCCGGGCAAGCATTTATTTTACTGAGTTATCTCCCCAGCCCCCTTTTCTTTGCTCCTTGAGGTACAGTTTCTTTACTATCAACAGTGGAAAAAAAAAAATCTGTTAGAAAACACATACCATTCTTTACTTCCTTGGTGCTCTTAGGAAGCAGTTAAAGTACAAAAAAATGTACTTTTAAAGGAAATAGTAGTGTACACTACATCTGTAACCCAGCAACTAACCTAGGCCTTAGGCCTGAGAGGAAAGGCCTGGGCCCTCTCAACCTTTTCTTCACTCTGAGATTTCCTCCTGTCATGAGGGCACATATACACATATACACCCACACACACCCACACACAGACATACACATGCACACACACACACACACACACACACACACACACACACACACACACATACACCAACATAACTCCTTTAGTCAACTGTCTTCCTCTTTGTCTCTTCTCTGTTGCTGTACCACAAACTAGAAGTCCATTCTTGTTGAGAAGGCAAGTCCTGGTTCCTTACTTCCAGAATGTGCTCTTACCTCTGGCTTTTTTCACTGGATGTTCCTTAACTGATGGCTCCAGATGTTCATTTTCCTTTTGTGTTTCATAGCAGCAGATATGATACTTGCTGAGACTTTTGTTCAAGAGTTTTTTGATAATATTTGTATAAAGAAGATGCCCTATGAAACTTAGGAGGTGCTATCTTCTCAGGGGAACAGACTCTAGAGTAATGCTCAATCCACACTGTGTTTGGTGTAAGTCATGATAAAAGCCTTATTAGTGGTCTGTGACCTATGTACCACATCCATAAAATTCTAGGACCCTCACAGGATTCATAGCATTGCAGCTGTGGTAAAACCCACTGAAATAAGTTGAGGTCATCTTTTATCCGGTGGTGGAAATTCTATCACTGACGTTTACTTTCCTATCTCATACTTCATGACAAAATAAAACAAACCTAATAGCAATTAAACAAGCGGAATCCATGTGTGTGGGTGTGTGGGTGTGTGTGTGTGCGCGCGCACACACGCACTTGCACGCGCGTGTGTGTAAGAGGGCTGCATCAGTAGATGTTCCAAGTGATGAAGACATGGGAGTACCATTGGGAATGAGGCTTACTGCCCTACTTATCTCTTGGACAGTAGTAAATATTGTGTCTTCCCCATAGCATTTAATTTAATTAGGTACACATGTGAGATGCATATGGGAATATAGGTATAGATTTGAAAATATCTCATACATGCATATAATATTCTGCTCCCAGTAGCATTCCTATATGTCTTCCCAAGCACGCAACTCTCTCTGGTCACTCTTCTTTAGCACTTACTCCTTGGTTGGAAGACAGATACACTGTTTTCCCAAAGCCTGGCCTTTATAAATACTTGTTCTCCCAAGGCAGAAAGTCTCACTCTACTAATGATGTTACTGCCATAACCTCATCTTTGGAGGCATCTAGGTAATGTACAGAATTGAAACTCTGTCCTTGCTTTATCTTACCTCTCACTGTTATGGAATATGCCTCACTGTTTAGGGTGAATGTGTGTTTCTTCTCAATTTTAGCAATTTCCATAAGACCCAGGCCTTTCCTGAGCCTCCCTCAGCTTCTTATACCTCATAAAACCTTCCTGGGGTTGTTCTCACTTTCCACGAGGCCTGACAACTAGGTGTATTTGCTCTATAAAGTTCTTACTCAAGACCCTGTCTTCAAATGCGACACCAAGAAGGGCTGTGTAATACTTCTCCTGTTGCTGGACTCAAAACTCAACACCCACATCTTGAAGGAGGAGATGTTTATTTGGGCAACAGTTCCTGATGTACTCAGTGGGTCATTGCTGGCCCCAAGGTAGAAATAACATAGAGGCTGCGTGTGGCAGAGGGAGGCTGCTCTTCCCATAGCAGCCAGGAAGCAGCCAGAGAGTCAGCAGCAGCCAGATATCGCAGTATACCCTTGTAGGTTCACCTGCTGTGATGCAAGTCCCAAAGAGTCCCCATCTCCTGGCAGTACGCACAGCCAGGAATTCATCAGTGGATGTAGTGCCTCTCACTGTAAGAAACTTCCAGAAGCCCACACCTGAATATATGAGAGTTTTGCTGTTCATTTTGGGTGAAACCATACTATGTGTTCAATTCCTCTACAAGTGAGTTGGCAAGGAACACAATTTAGTCCAAAACCACGTACCAAGTAACGTGTCCCCTGGGTGGTTTCCTAGGTTTCCACAGTACAACCCTCTCCGTAGCTCACTTTGCTGTGCTTTGTCCTTCCTTCCTCCCTTCCACGTCTTTTAGCATCTGCCTCTGGGATCAGGAATATATCCCAGAGGCAGAGCACCTGCCTGGCAAGCACAATGCCCTGAGTTTGATTCTTGGAGTACCCAAAATTAAGGACAATAATAATGTGGGCTATCCCTTTTTGACATAAAGCTGTAGTCCTTTATAACCATAGCTTATAAGAGAATAGTTCTGAAGCCCTTGCCTTAGATCTAACACTTTTTAAAATTTCACACATGTTGGCAAACTCTCCAACTTGCTGCTTTATATTTCTCCCAACTTCCCTAGTAAGGCATCTAACAGAACCTCTCCCAGGAATGAAGTCCTAACTTTGTCATCCAAGTCACCCAGCTCCTTCATAAGTGCCCCCTCTTCCTTTGCAGGCTCAATACTTCCTTAGTTGGGTCACATTTTGTAGTCACACAAGTTAGTAGTCCTTGTATTAAGAGGTTAGAGGAGGACAAATCCATAGGTAGAAAAGAATTATCTTATAGCATACCTGCTTTAGTTGATGCTTCCCCATAGTACTGAAATAATGAGAAGAATTGCCAAAGCTCAGATGGATCAAGAATCTTGGCCCCAACAGCTGCTCACTTCAGCAGAGCCAAGGGAACACATGTAACAAGAAAGCCCACAGTTCCTCTTTTCCATAGCACAGAGCAACAGATTTTTCTGCCCAAATAATGGATCTGATTGAAGAAGTGATGATCACCCCGGAATAGAGTCTCCCTTTAGTACTAACTCTGGACTCATGTATACTCTGTGCTCTGGTACAATGAGATCTCCTATAACTGTGACAGCAGCCAGGGGCAGGCCGAGCATTCTGAATGGTAAATTCAGGTAATTCTCTTCCTGCATAGAGAGGGCGAGAGACACCTGGAGACCTTTAGGTGGATGATTACATTAGTAATCTTGGCTCACTCTCTTTTTGAGGTGAGCTTTCATAGTTACAAACTTCCATCAATGGGATCTTTTCATTCTGATCCGTAGGTTCTCACTGAACTGTATTTTTGTCCCTTTTTTATTGTATATAATTGAGCCAACTGTCTTTTAATACCCACCCCATGAATCAGCTTATAGGGAAATTGGAAAACTTCAGAAGCATTTTGTTGCCTTGTCCTCTGATACTTGTAATGTGTGAGTTTCAGCGTATTCACACCCACCCCTGTGCTGAGGTGTGTAGGCTGATTATAGTGATAAGACTACAATCAAGTTTGGGAACATCTTCTGTTAGTGCATGCTTTTCAGTGATGCACTTGGGCATGGCTCTCTGTAGGCCTTTGCCTCTGCCCCAAGGTACAACCACCTCTGTTAATTGGAGAGGAGAGGGTGCAGTGTAATTGACCCACCACCTAGTTTTCTGGAAATAAATTATAGTATGGTTGCTGACACAAAGACACACCAAATATTGTCATTGAGTCAAAATAAATTAATAGCAACAACTAAGCTCCCTTGGTAATGCCAACAAAATTAGCAACAGTAATAGAGTCAAAGACAAAACGGGATGTTGATGAACCATAAAGAATAATAAAAACTACCGTCTTATCACCCTTAACACTTAAAAAGGTTTATTTACAATTTATACATGCCCTAAGTTGGACTTACCATAAATAGCTACTACAGCCAACAACTATATCACCATAATAATTAAAAAATCCAACAATAACAGCATAGAATTAACTAAAATATTATGCTGAATAAATCTGCATAGGAATTCTAGTATAGATGAAAGAATTGAAGAATGGAAAAAGGGAAAAATTAAATTTTTAAGATGAAGAAAAAGAAAATGAGAGAGAAGAGAGAAAATGAGATAAAGAATCCTATTAAAGAGTAAATTGAAATGTATAGAATTAGATAAATATAATCAAAATAATAAACCTGAAAGAGAAGGAAAAGCAATAATGAGAAAATAAAACAAAGCAAAAGAATAAAGCCAACCACACCAAAACAAACGATGGAGAAAACACTGACAGAAAGAGGGGGGAGAAAAAGGAATAGATTTTCTCTACTTTTTATGATTTTTTAAATGCAAGAGGTTAAAAATAGTTAATACGTTAAAATAATACACAATTTTTAAAAAATTACATGATAGGTCAGAGCAGTGGTTGTTACACTGCACAGTGCTGTCTTCAGTGTAGTGGGTCACATTACAGGTACAAGCACATGAAATAGGTCAAAGTGAAAATTTTAAGCATCAACTACTACTTTCAAAAAGCTGATAGAAATTAGCAGCACATTCTTCCCTATCCTGTGTACATGAGATTTGGTCCCTCCATTTTTTGCTATCTTTTCTCCTTTACCCCATTGCAATTGTTGATTCATTTTGCTCAGTTTCTTTCCACTTTACTGTATCTATCGTATCTTTCAAATTTTATTTACCCTTACAGATACTTATACTAGGGAGACGATACAATGTTTACACTTGTGAGTCTGATTTACTTTTTATGAATATAGAGATTTATATCTCTATATTTATGAGATTTTGATTATTTATGAGATCTCGATTATTATTTTCTAAGTGTAGATTTATATTGGTAGATGCTTTTTTGGCATCAACCAATATAAATTCTAGTTGAATCCATTTACCTACAAGAGCTGTGAGTTTGTCTTTTTTATAGCTGATGATTACTCTATTGTGCAAAAACATCACAATTTTTATGCATTCTTCAGGTAATGGGCATTTAATTTTTTTTCCAAGATTTAACTATGAGAAATTGTGCTTTTATAAAAATGGTGAGCATGTATGACTGTGGTATGGTGATTTCAGTTCTTCTGGAAAAATACCCAGCAGGGGGATAGCTGAGTTGAAAGGGACATCTATTCCTGGTTTTCTTTGGAATCTCCACAGTTCTTTCCATAGTGGCATTAGGAGTCTGCACTTCCTTAATAGCGGAGAAGTGCGGCTTTTTTCAAGCAACCTCTCCAGCATGTGTTCCAAGTTGATTTCTTCACAACAGCCATTCTTTCTGGGGTGAAACGGTATCTCAGTGTTCTTTTAGTTTGCATTTCTTTTCTTTCATTCAATTCTTTTTTTGTTTTTTTTTTCAATTTAATTTTATTTAATTTTGAAAAGTAAAAACAAAAGCAAGAGTAAATATCAGAAACCAAGACAGAAATAGGACGACATACAATACATATTTTACAGACTTTCAAAACAAGAATAGCTGATTAATCTTAGTTGATACACTGTCTATCTTTACCATCAAATCTGTTCCTCAGATGAACAGAGTTATGTAAGATTGGACATTACTGCATGATTTAAAGAAACCTTGTATATTTGTTCTAGTATTCCTTTTTCTTTTACCTTTTATAAAAAGTTATTTTATTTTTGTTATTTTTAATTGTACACTTTGCTTTTAGTAAGAAATAATATTGAGACAGTTTCAAAACACATGATTCTGGATTTGAAGTTCACAGTAGCTAGTCTATTTCTGTGAATAGACTAGCTACCCCTGCTTTTTTCAGAGTTCCCAGTGTATGGAGCATTGTTTTCTATCCTTTTACTTTCAGCCTATGCAGTTCATTTTTGAGTTAAATGTGTTTCTTACACACAACATATTGCTGAACTTTTGTGTCTTGGTCCCCTCTACCAGTCAATTTCTTTTCACTGAGTCCATTTACATTGGCGGTTATAAGTGATATGTTGTGACTGATCTTTGTCATGTTATTTTCTACTGTTGCTTTGCTACTTTTTCCATGATTAGTTAATTGCCTGTTTGGTGGTTTCTTTGTGTTGCTGTTCTTGGAACTGTGGTCTGCTGTATCTCTTTCTGGAGTATCTTTCAGTATTCTTGGTACTTTATTTATATCCCCCTGTTTGACAATAAATACATGAAAAAATACCCCCAGTTTCATTTAAAAAGTTCGGCCAGCTGTTTGTGAAAATTTTAATTTCCTGGATATCTTTTGAATGTGTTTCATGCATTCTGTTTCCTTCCTACATTGTTCATTCTCATTCAAGGTTTCTATCACTTTTGTGTGCTACTGTATTTTATTATATCAATATCTTCTTTAGATATGCACAACAATTCTTTCATTGTGGTTGGCATGTTTTGTTTGGTCTTCTCTTTAACCTGAGAGATTATTTCTGATCTGATTACCTCTGGAGTCAAGGTGTAGGGCTTTGGTGAGATCATAAACCAACCATTTCTCCATATCACTGCCTAAAGTAAAACAAGTGGTTAAAACAGAGAAGATATCTTAGCTGTAGTGGTACAATTAGCCATAATAATAATAATAATAATAATAATAATAATAATAATAATAACATAAAGCAAAATGTAGAAATTGACATAAATTGGTAACTATTGATTTTGTACTTTAGGCCATAGGAGCAAAGCCTATAGTCATATAACAGAACAAATCAGATACTGGAAGCTTGTGTGCAAGACGTTTATCCTTGTTAGAGTGGGTTGACTTTGTGTTCCTCTGACCAGGCCAATTACAAGGTTCCAGGTGCTTCACTTCCTCTCAGGTGATAGGTCAGGCAACTGGATTTCTCTTGCCAATGTAGTTTCCCAGAATTCCAAGTAATACTGGAGCTGGTTCCCATTCCTCCTGCTGAGCTAGTTGCTAGAAGCACCCTCTCCATGTTTTTGAATTAGATTTCTTTCCAGGGTCTCCTGTATACCAGATGTGAGGGAGGTATCGTGAGTCATTGGTAGGGCCTACCTTTTTTCCACACTCACTCTATTTTGCGTCTGAATACTAAGCCCTTCTCCTTTTCCACTGAACTCACAATTTGTTTTTGATGTTTTTTCTTGCTAAAATTGAAATTGTGCAAACATATGTAAGTCACTGATTAAAAAGTGTTTTTGATTAGTCCATGAAATACTAACATATGGAAATAATTGTCCACCTATAAGAGTTTTTTGTAAAACAGAAATTAAAAGGAAAGGAAAGTGATGACAATGGAAGAGAGGGGAAGACAGGGCAATGAAGAGAACAAAAAGCAGAGGAGACAGAAGGAGAGAGGAGAGCAGAGGAGAGCAGAGGAGAGGAGAGGAGAGGAGAGGGGAAGGGAGGAGAGGGGAGGGGAGGGGAGGGGAGGGCAGGGGAGGGAAGGGGAGGGAAGGGAAGGTGTGGTCCCCCAGTTAAGAAAGAGGAGAAAAGAGAAAAGAAAACGACAGTCTGAATCTCCAGGACACACTTTTTGAATATGTCATTACTCTCTGCTCTTTTCCTAACCTGGAGTTTTGGGTTCCCAAACTTTGCTGTCAGTGTTACTCCATTGAGAACACTCTAGCTACTGTGAGTATTTTAGACAGTGTAAAGGGAACTCCTCTCTCCCCAGACTTAGTCTCCATAGATTTTACAGCATATTTCTCTTCTTTATGTTGAAAAACAAAACAAACCAGCAATTCAGTGTAGTTAACTTTATCTCATGCTGAACATAAGCACTAATAAATACAAGGAGGTATTAAGAAAAGAACAAACAAGATTATTTAAATATGTAATTTGAAATTAGATTGGTAGTTTCTCAAACAGTTATGATATGACCCAAAACTTCTAGGCCTATACTTGAAAGAGTTCACAATGTACATCACACAGAGACATTTTCAGAAATATTTGTGACCATGTTATTAATATTTAATGGTTTAAAATGTAAAAAAGCCAAATATCTATCAAATGATGAATGGATGAACAAAATATAGTATATCCAAATAATAGAATATTACTTGTCCCTATCAAAGAATAAAATATTGACCCAGCTGGACAATGCATGAATCTTAGAGAGATGATACTAACTGAAAGAAAATGAGGAAAACCACTCCTTGCACGTTTCTACTTCTGTGCAATTTTCAGAAGGGCAAATGCATAGTCACTGAAAGCAGATTAGCGGCTGCCAAGGACCACGAGTGGGAGGTGCGTGGTGGGGAAGTGAGGCGTGACTGCTGGTGGGTTTCATTTTGATGTGACAAAAATGTTACAGAATTTGAGATTAGTGATGATTACAATCTTCTCGGTGTGCTAAAAACCATTGAATTGGACATTTAGAAATATAAGGAATTATACAGTTAAAAGTTTGCTTCATGGGTAGTAACATTTTAAAAAACTGGGTTCATGGACAAAGAATGAACCCTGGGGAGAGATGGGAGACATATTACAGTACACAGATTAAAGTGTACAAGAAACATTGCTCTGTACCCTAAATTCATCCTTCTTCACGGAAAGAAGATATTAACTCATGTTACCTCCTTGAGGTTGAAGTTTCACTGCACCCCCCCCCCCATGGAATACTGCTGGTACCCAAAGATGTGTCTCTGTGCCTTGGATAAGTTTTAGGAAGAATGGAGAAGGTGATGGACTCCTTCTTTGCCTCTTTGAAGCACTTGGTCCTCACCAAACCATAAGAGCATCACTGAAAACCTTCATGAGTTTGGATTCTTAAATTCCTCCTGCTGGGGCCTCCTGTTCAGCACTATAAGAGCCTGTCTGGCAGGCAAAATTTCCTGAGTTCAATCTCAGATAAGAAAGAAAGAAAGAAAGAAAGAAAGAAAGAAAGAAAGAAAGAAAGAAAGAAAGAAAGAAAGAAAGAAAGAAAGAAAGATCCCCCGGTTCTCTCCTCTTCTAACTTCAGCTGTTTTCCCAGCTCAGCACAGCTCAGAATCTGGTTGAAACTGTTCTTCTCCATCCCCATCCATTTCTGACTGTGGGTCTGGGCTCTTGGACTTTGACACTGTATTGTTAGACAGGTAAATTTAAGTTCAAACCAGGGCTCACTGGTAGATTTTCCTATATGCTCATAACTGATTTTCAACTGATCTATGTCAAGCATTTTGAAGCCCAAGTGAAAAAAAAAAAAAGGAGAAATAAGATTAAAGTGTGGATTTTAAGGTTTCATTCTTTGAAATTCTGGTTTAGGTTCTAATCAAAGATGCTTTGCTGTTGATTATCCGAAGGAAAAGTGTACCTCCTGCATTGGCAGATTGCCCAAATGTCCCAGAGAGACATAAGATCAGAGTGTAGAGGGATAGAATGACAGTTACAATACCTCCAGGACTGCAGGGATCACTTTGGACACATTTTGGACTGATACTGAGGCCTGAATTTGGACACATATGCAAAGGGTACAATCCGCATTTATATCATTACATAATCTCTCTTGCTTTCTTCTCAAACATTTGTGCAATACTTTGTAAGTCACCTTGTTGTTGCTAGAGCAAACTACTTGACATCTATATCTTAAAAGAGGAAAGGTTTTGATTTTGGCTTTTGATTTTAAAAGTTTCAGTCTATAATCAGCCATGTTCAGGGCAGATGCATTATGCCAAGAGGAATGTCAGAGGAAAGCTACTCCCTTGAAACAGCCAGGAAGCAGTGAGAAGAACCCAAGAAAGCATATACTTTTTCAAGACATACCTAGGTAACCTAATTCCTCAAGGGACCCCACCACCTAATAGGCCATTTAGCTACAAACTCATCTGTGGTTGAGTTCATCAATGAGGCTAGCACCTCATTCATATCTCTAGTTGCCCCTTAATACCATCAACTTGACAGTCAAAATTACATAACCATCATACACTGTGTCACTAACAAAATTAATCTCGCATAGATTGTTTTATTTTAGTTCTGCGACACCACAGAATATGTACCGTCAGGATCCATTGATCTTACTACAAATGGTTCAGCCCTGCGGAGACACGGCAGTAGGAATGAGAAAGATAGAAAAGAAGAAGAAAAGCTGGGCTAGGTGGTCGCCAGTCTGTCTGATGGGCGAGACTAACTCAACGCACACAGAAATGATCCTTTATTTATACTTCCACAAAGTTTGCATCCCATGACACAAGGCTACCCAGCAACCAATCGTTGGCCTGAATCAGACAGGATATTTTTCTCAACAGGATGCTTTTCTCAGCACTGGGGTAGCTTCTTGCTCCAGGCAGGGATGCCCAGTCCCACCTACATGCACTTGATCAATTTTCTGGCTTCCTGCGGCTTTCAATAGTGCACCAGTGTGGGGAGCTCCAGGAATGTGACAACTGGCTCCAGAGGAGGAGCCCAGGTGTCTGACGCATTCTCTTGGGCTGAAGGACCAGGAGAACTTCAGCATACGGAAGGATCTGGAGGACGATGCACATGATGGGCTGGTGGGACAGGTGAGGTGGAAAAGTCTCTGATATGAGCCAACAGCTTTGTGCTTAGGATATAGACACCACAAAATAGAGACAGGTGGGTGAGATGGCATCCTTTCCTTTTTAAATAAGATTTCACTTTATCTTCTGTTATCTTTGTTTTTGACCTACTTTGTTCTTTTCTTTTTCTTTTTCTTCTTCTCTTTTATTTTTGCAGTGATCCTATGTGATGGCTTCTTCTTCCTTACACTCCTCTATAGCTAGGAATTAAGCACAGGAATTTGTTATGTACTGCATCCTCAATGGTAAGACACCATTATCTGTACTTCACCTTTGAGGAAATTGAGTCCGTTTATTTATTTATTTTTATTTTTGTACTTTAAAGAGAAAAAAAAGCAATAAGAACAATGACACAGAATTTCAAAATAATACTATAGGAGACTAACAAAGGTTTATATAATACATATTGTTACCTTCACAGTAGTTACTCAGATTACAAGATTATAGGCATGAAAAATTGATCAAACAATATAAATAAACACAAGTAGTTTTCTTCTTTTAAATGTATTTTTGTCCAGGGACTACAGGATCTCAGGACACAGATCCAACTTATAGTGATCCTCCTGTTTTTAGCCTCCCAAGCACTGGGATTATGGGCATGTGCCACTACACACAGTCTCAGTTGGCTTCTCAGCATGCCCCAGGGACAGGGCTGGCATGGCAAGCCAGGAATCAAACCCTGTGCCTGTCTAAGCTGGCGCTTTCATTCACTTAGCTATTTTACTGGCCCTTACAAATTTTTTTTTCTCATTGAATTAGTGGAAATTACTAGTAGGATTTCTTAGTTATCTTTTATATATATGTACATATATATGTTTTTCTTTTCCTTTCCTTCCTTCCTTTTTTACCTCACCCCAGTTTTCTTCCCTTCAGCAATATTTTCTTTTCATGATATCTATGGTTATTTTTTTCTTGTTTACTCTTTCAGTTTCCTACACTAGAGAGACAATACATTCTTTACACATATGGTCTGATTTTTTTTTACTTATGCAATAGTCTCAAGTTGCATATAGTTCCTTACATAAAGCCTTGAGTTTATCCTTCTTTTTAGATGAATAATAATCCACTGTGTAAAAATACCACACTGCTTAAAAATCAGTTCCCCAGAGGATAAGTATTGGGTTTGTTTGTGTTTGTGGTACCAGGGATTGAACTCAGGACCTTGAGCTTCCTAGGCAAGCACTTATTCCACTGAGCTGTCTCCTCAGCCCTGACAGCCATTGGGGTTGTTTCCAAAATTTAGCTATTGCAGATTATGCTGCTATAAACATGGTTACACATATATCACTGTGGCATGTTGTTTTTAACTTTTCTGGAAAAGTACTCAGAAGGGAAATAGCTAGTTCAAGTAAAACCTCTAATGCTGGTTTTTGAGGAATCTCCACAATGATTCTCTCAGTGGTTGTACCAGTCTATGTTGCCACCAACAGTAGAAGAGGGTTCCTTTCTCCCCACAACCCTGACAGCATTTGTTGTTGTTTCATTGTTTGATGACAGCCATTATTTCTGAGGTAAGATGGAATTTCATGCATCTCTTAAATGACCAATGCTGTTGGACATTTTTTCATGTATTTATTTGTCATTTATATCACTTTCATCCAAGAAGTGTGTGTCCATCTCACATGTTCATTTCTGGATTGAGTCTTTAAATTTAATGGAGGGAATGAATTTTGAACAATTCTTTATATGTTCTATACAGAAGTCCTTTGAGTGTTGGACACTTGGGTAAAATTATTTTCCCTCAGAGAGTTGTCTTTTACTATTTTGCTGATTTCCTTTGAAATGCAAAAACTTCTTAATACCTGACTGACTTTGTCAGATACAAAAGTAGCATAGTTTTGTAACATAGGCCTTGCTTTATCTTGGTCTTAACCATCCAGCAGAAAATTCTAACCACCAGGTATAAAAAAGAAAGCCATATTAATATGCTTAGTTGCAAAAGGCTCAAGTCAACAGCCTCTGATAATGCCAGATGAGCTGATAATCTACTACTGTTATGGATTATTGCACTATTTACACAGCTACTTTCTCTCTGTGCAATCAATAAAAAGATCTGTACTAAGGATTTTTTTTTTTTTAAGGAACAGTTCATGTTTAATTTTGTGACCAATTTTACAAGCTTATTTCTGGCAAACTGAACAACTACTTTGAAGATAGCAATATACAATATAGGGGCCCGGCGGGATGGCTCAGTGGTCTAAAGCACCTGCTCAGGAAACCTTGGGCAGCTGCAGGGACCGCAGTTCGATCCCCTGCACCACATGCTGCACCAGCCCTGCCCTCAGGGCAGGCTGAGCTGGCCATGAAAATAAATAAATAAACAAACAAAAAGTTCTGAAACAAGAACAAAAAAATCTAAAAAAAAAAAAAAAACTTTAAAAAAAACCAATATACAGTATAACAACTGTTGTTGACTTCCCATTATTTTAATTTGAAATTATGTATAATTTTTAATGTTTTTTCTTGTATTTATTCTTTTAAATAAGAAAGAAGACACACCTCCCTATTGATGTTGCTAAGAAGAAAGAAAAGAAAATTCTTCTCTTTGGACTAAGAGGAAGCAGATGCATATACAGTCAAATGTTCTGCAATTGCAGTGGGCCACCAGTGAAGCTTGTAATGTTGGAGGCTATTGATCTAAGCCTCCTAAATATTCTCTGTTTTCTATAGGCACAACCTCTTCATCTTGGAGGTATAAGGCATCACAGCTTGGGACCTGCCAGGCATTGCTGATTTTTTCTCAGGAATGCAGGCTGTGGGCAAATTCTTAACCTCACTGCAGCAGTGCGACCTCCATAGTGGACTCTGCTCTCCATGCAAATCTAATGCTCTTCTGGGTTTCAGGCCCTGCTTAAACCACTGTCACTTCAGCTAACATGAATCATCTCTAAATTGGTCATGCAGCCGGGCGTGGTGGCTCATGCCTGTAATCCCAGCACTTGGGAGGCTAAGGCAGGAGGATTGGTGTAAGTTTGAGACCAGCCTGGGCCACAAAAGTGAGCTGAGGACCAGCCTCAACTGCATAGAGAGACCCTTGGTCTGTTTAACAATAGCACAATTAGAAAATCAATCCTCACTTTGTCAATGTTTGACACCAGAACAGAGTCCTATGCAGGAGTGGCAGCAGAAGGGTACACATACTCCTGGATACCTGTGCTCCCACTGCATCCAGCTCCCTGAATTTTTCTCAGGAATGCAGGCTGTGGGCAAATTCTTAACCTCACTGCAGCAATGCGACCTCCATAGTGGACTCTGCTCTCCATGCAAATCGAATGCTCTTCTGGGTTTCAGGCCCTGCTTAAACCACTGTCACTTCAGCTAACATGAATCATCTCTTCCCCCAGAGCCAATGCCGAGGCCACCGGGACTGGTCCTGGCGGCCTTGCTGGGCTGTTCCTCAGGCTTCAGGATTGTACTAAGGATGTTTAGACAAGAAATCATATCTGCATCTTGTAACTCTGAACAACTATGATGAAGACAACATTATGCAGTGTATTAACTATTGATATATATATATATAATATACATATTATATATTATACATTATACATTATACATTACATATTATATATTATATATATATATAATTTTAGTCTCTGACATGTGGAAAGCTAACTTTCAGTGCTGTTTAATAAAGAGACTGCTTCTTCCAGTGAAGAAATGTTTGGCCCATATTTTAAAGCTAACACAGAAGGAAATTGCACCTTGAGAAAAGTAAATGAGTCGCCAAAAGATGTAGACCTCTGGTCTTTTAAATCCAAACACAATATTTTTGTTTTACTCTGAGCTCTAGCCATCTAGATATTCTAAAGAATGGGACCATCCTTTTATATCTTTTATTACAGTGTCTTAATAAATACTGCTTTAGTGAATTAATTCATTTTTCAACTGATAACTTTGTTTGATGCATCATGGCATAGTGGAATCATAGAGGACTAGATCTGAGCACCAACTAGACTGTCTTTGAGGCATCCTATGCTAGACATAAAATTTAAGCTTATAAAGATTTAATTCCTTCCTTTGTAGCATGCTTTGTTATAAAATGTATTGTTTATGTATTCTACCACAAAGACTACAAATTCTCCTTAATGAAAATTCTTAAAATATATATTTTCATATAAACTCTTCCCTTTGGGCTGCTCTTTTCCACTTCTTCTGGCCAAGAGAAATGGTACAAATAACTCAGTGTGACCATTAAATCTATACCAACAGAACAATTTCCACTGCTGTGGAATGTGCAATGTATTGAAAGAAAGCTGTCATGTAAAATTCTGATGACCCCGAGATAGGCACTGTGATGTGAGGAAACTCACAGCTGTCACTAAAGAAGGGGTGGTGAGAGGAAAGCCTATTCAGCCAATCCCTAGATCAGTAATGATGAACATTTTAAATCTTTCAGTGATCCCAACAGGCACACAGGCTCACCTGCCATCGGTTTGCCACCACTGCACTAGATTTTCCCTCCCCACCAGCTGAGGAGATAAACATCAGTGAAGAAGCTAGCATAGAAATCAGGTATATCTGAGTCATCAGGTGCATCAGCCACCTCTTATGGTCTCTGTCTGAAAGCCCAAAGCAGAATGCCTCGCCTGAGTCTATTTACTTCAGAGACCATGCAAGATAGGAAATTATATAGACATCAAGTTTTAGGATGGCTTATTAAACACCAGTACCTAGGCAAAACATATGAGAAAAACAATCATCCTTCTTGTAAGAAATGGTATGAAGATTTGATGTGATGCTACATCTAGATACCCAGCACAGAGCAGGCAGGCAGGCAGTAAAATGCCACATATTTATTGGCACTAAATTCAGTGGAGACCTCCCTGAAGTCCTAAGATAACCGCCCATGCATTTGTTGTGCAGAAGCATATTTTAAAACCCTGAGAATAAAGAAAGTCTTAGCCTGTGGAAGGTAAACCTACATTAGCCAAAACCTTCATGGCTTTCTAATTCCTTGCCTTTTCTGCAAACCTTTTTCTTTAATTCTCTATATCTGGTTTTGTTGGGGTACTTTCTTCCCACTGCAATTTCAGCCTGGAACTAGGACATTATCTGCTGTGAATAGAGTGTTCCTTTGATCTACTAATATACATCACTTAAATTTAATTACCATTCACAAAATGCTACTTGCTTCTTGGCAGAAACTCCCCTCAGTCTTGTTTGCTCTCCAAAGGGGGAAAGAATCTTTCTAAATCTTTTGCTAATAGTAAATATATCTATTACTCAAAGGACCAGAAGCCTTTCTTCTTGGAGGGCATAACCCTGACACAGTCTAAGCAAGCATTTTCCTATGCTATTAAGTAGAATATATGAAAATGTATTTGTAAATTTGTCCAGGTAGGAGGTCAACATGTATTGATATGACTGAGTACTCACCGCACACCTAGATGCATCAAGATTCACAAGATGATGAACTGGGGCCCTAGTAAACTAATGCCACATGGGTAGTTCAGCCAATAAAGATTTTATAAAGGACACAGTAAAAGACTGGCTTGTTTCTGATATTTATCTCTGGTACTTCTGGAGTAGTTTCTGATTCCAAGTGTCTCTCTTGTTTGCATTTGGACCTACACTGAAAGAAATTGAGGGTAGGGATTTTATGTCCTCCTCACAGATGATACAGATGAGGAAACTAAAGCTCAGACTGTTTAAAGGATTTCTCACAGGCCTGCCGCCTCACAAGGTCTAGTTCTATGAAGATAATGTGGCTGTCCGTAGGCCATCAAAAGAGGCCCAGCCCAGCAAATTAAAAAAAAAATCAGAATCACATGAAAATAGAGATGAGATAAAATGTTTCCTTAAGTAAGATATTTTACTCATTTTTAAAATGGTAAATGCCTTGAGTTCCTTATCTAAAATTTCTGGGCTAATACGTGTCTTGAGATTTAGCATATTTCAGCTAAATATACACACTCAAACAAGGAAAGCTTTATAATTACACATATTAAGTTTTTTATAGCACAATGTGTAAATAATCATATTAAGTGAGATAAAGATTATAAGTATGATAAACAGATTCTTACCAGTTTGGGCAGGTTTTACCATCAAATGAAGTTGTTGCAGATTTATAAGCAAACAACAAAAACTTGAGTTCTTCAGAGCTTTTCAAAGAATACTTTAACTTGTGGAATGAGAGTATATAATATGAGTCATTTGTTTGTTTGTTTGCTTCTGGAGTATTACTCACCTGGCTAGAGGGGGACTTGCTCTCAGGTCGACTGCAGCCAGGGTAACATGAACAGTTTGCTCTCCTTGTCTATGCCTCTGTAACTGGGATACTCACTCAGAAAAGGCCTTGACTAAATATTTTCAGGTTTTAAAGAGACAAACCAGTGAACCTAGCTAGTAAGCTCATATCCAATATTCCTCAAGGTGAGAAGAAAAAAGCAATTAAAATGGAATAGCAGCCTACTTCCAGCGCCCTGGGAACCGATGACGTGTTGAAGCCAGAGGTAGCTCATGCAATATGCCCACACTTGAAGAATTAATTTTTGGGGCTTCAGATTAGTCATCTCAGCAGTGAACCCCACTACAACGTCATCAAGTGGGTTACTAGAAGTGCAACGCATGCATTAGTATCTCCTCATCTCTACCTCTGCCTATGAGAGGAGTTAGGCTCTGTGCTCTGCCCGGAAGTGGCAGTTCATATTTCCCAAGGACACTTGCTGCTTTTCCACAGTCAGTTTTCTTTTCAGTGTACTTCCAAAGGAACTGGACACACATTTTGCTCTTTGATCCTCATCACCTGGACACCACTGTGCATCCAAAGTGGCGGTCTCATTGGAGCAATAGGGGTGACTTAGGGGAGCGGATGGGTAGGGTGAGCCCAGGGCTACCTGATCTCGGGAAAGAAGGCTGAGCTCCCCAGTGCTCTGCTGGCATGCGCTGGTGGAGCAGGGGCTGTGATGTGGCTGGATCAGCATGGCACACTGTACCCAGGACATTTCAGAAAGCCCCTGGCAAACAGTGAAAAAAAAAATTGCTCAACTCTGACAAAGGATGGATAAAATGCATGTATGTATGTGTGTATGTATGCATGTATGTGAGTATGTATGTATGTATGTATGTATGTATTTAGTACAGGGTCTCACTACATAGATCGAACTCATAGTGATTCTCCTGCTTTCAGGCTCCCAAGCACTGGGATTCTAGGCATGCACCACCACACCCAGTCTCAATCACCATCTCAGGGCATCCTGAGAGCTGGGCCAGAATGACACCCCAGATATCGAACCTCAACCACTGCACTCTGCCTAAGCAGGCACTTCCACTGGGCAATCTGGCCAGTACAGAAAATGCATTTTGAACATAGCTTTTGACATTTTTTTTTCTTTCCACTCATTTACCCACAATGATCTTTGAAATGGAATCAATTATTTGGTATTTTTCTCAGTATAAAGAAAACATATCAGGCCTCTAATCTCTTTGGTTCTACATTCTTTTGCAGAACGACCCTCTTATCTCTTGGTGCACCTGACTCAGCACAGAGTTTTAAAAGACTGAAGCTGAACACTTTTTTAAACACTTCCTGTGTTTGCAGAGCTCCGATGCCACTGATAACAGGCCTGAATTGCAGGTTAGCACTTACAGACCATATGCATCTGGACAAGTTATTTAATTATACAGGATGCAGTTTCCTCCATGATAAAATGGAAATAGCATTGAAGTCCAGTGTGAGAACCAAGTGAAGTACTAAGAGTGTTTATTATACAACAGATGTCTAAGAAAAGTTTACTGTAACTGAACGTCAAAGGAAACATAAAGAAGAATATTTGTGTCTGCGTATCTACAGAAAACAATCAAAGTGTTACTTTCAAAACAAGAATAAACTGGGCACTGTCTGTGTTGCACCACTACTGTATCTTTTTGAAAGAATTAACAGTATTTTCCTATTGTGAAAGTTAATTCTAATGATGTTTTCACATCGGCCAGACCATTTTTTCTGTATTATTTGCATCTCCAAATGTTCAATACAAGTAGATTTTGCATGGCTTGGGCATTCAGAGATTAATAGAATGACAACTCAGTTTTAATTTCTAAAGCCATGAATAGTTGCTTTGAGACTGAACAATTCTGGATTTTTATTTATAATGACAACCAGTGCCTGTTTCTCTCCCTACTATAAAAGAATTGATCAGCTTTTTCATGAAAGCAGTAAGAGCTTATTAAATCATGTAAATATCATGTCTTAGATTTCTGTGTATGCTGTGAATGAAATTATTTGGAGATGAAATTGTACAAAGGCATTTTTTTTAATGGCCAACTTAGCCTGCCCTGGGGGTGGGGCTGGCACAACATGTGGTGCCAAGGATTCAACCATGGTCTCTGCGGTTGCCTAAGTTTGCCTAAACCAGCATTTTAGACTTCTGAGCCATCTCATCAGTCTCCTGTACAAAGACATTTTGAGAGGCTATACATGCATTGTATCTCCAAATAACACATACTCAGAAGGTCAAAGATTATTGTAAGATGAATAAACTAAAACACACACTCACAATTTAGAAATAATTTAAGAGTAAGGTTATTATTTTAAATTGGGCAGTAGAAGGTGAGCATTTGATCTGAACCAGGGGCATTCATGGGCTCTTGATTTTCTTGGAAATAAGTAATCGCACTGAGAAAATCATGTATTCACCTAATTATAATAAATGACAGAGGTGAGAAAAAACAAGGACTGACAAATCACAGCAGAGGGCCTCGACTTCTTCAAAACAGCATAGATTGATTAAAACCTTCTTATCCTAATGTCCTTACACTTATTCTTTAATTAATTAAAGAAAATATTTTGATTTGGTATTTGAAAAATAATTCACTCTAGGAACTAGTCATACACTGTAACACATAGTCCGGGTGAGATCATGTGGGAGGACCAAGCAGGAAGTTAGTAGATTTGAGAATGAAGAAGACCCTGAATGGCATGGAAGAAAATGAGACAATAACTGCCTACTGAGGAGTCCTGGTAGGCTTTTGGGAGTGAGTGCGGTGAGGCTAGGAAGCTGTACCATTTTCATGAAGGATGAATTGGAAGGGCGTACTGTAGCTAAGAAAGGAGAAATGGAATAGATGGCTTAGAAGAAACAGATGCTACGGAGATGTTAGTTATTTCTGTTCGTTGATATTACTGTTTGCAACTGAAGGGCCTTCTAAAGTGCCATGTCATCATGGGGAGTTGCTTTTCAGAGATGGCTAACTCTAGCATTTAGGATTGGTTTGTAGTTCAACGCTGGGATTCAGAATGCTTGGGTTAAGGGTGTGAGTGCGACATCCGCCCCAGAGCAGCTACCCTTATACAATATTAAGGATAGAAAGAGACTTGTTTTCTCTCTCTACCCCCTTTCTTGTCGCTTTGGGTATCTTCCATCAATGTGAATGGTTGCTCTTCTGAAATCCTCTCTTGGAGTCAACTGATTTTGGATTGAAACCTCCGCAGGTGTGAGCTAAGTAATACTTTTCACTTTGAAAGTTGGGTGTTGGTTACTTCACTTCTTTGTCTGAAATTGTTTTGGTCACTCTTCATCAGAAACCGTATTCGAACTGTAAACTACATAGTGAGGACAGCGCTTGAAGTATCTGCTATGTGTTTTTCTCGTTTTTTGTTATTAACCAGTAACATGGATGCTGTATTGTTTACCATATTGTGAAACACTACAAAATTGATGTTAAGCTGTTATAAATGGTCACACATAAATGTGAGTGGATACTAATGTACAATATGGGAAAGTTTTGTTTCCGCTGTAATAGATACTTAGCAGGAAAACTGAGAGCAAAAGCAAACACATGTGTTGAAAATAACATTAAGATTTCTCATTTGTGTGATCCAGCTTGTGTGAGTTACCTTTCTGTGGATATCAGAGTAAGAAGAGATGGCTTCAAATGGCATGGGAATTAAATCCATGCTATGATTTGGTTTTGAACTGATAGATATATACTGATCGATCAATCAGTGTTGTGGTGTGGAGCTCGTGAATGAGTTGGTGTTGGGTCTATGGATAGAGAAGTCTTCTCACATAAGGAGGGAGGAGAAAGCACAAAGTGTTCAGATGACTGGAGCCATGTGGAAAGAAAGTGTATAGAACTCAGAGGATGTGTGAAAGCCCTCTCCTCCTCTACTCGCCTGAGTTCATCCCCAGAGCCCTCAACTGCATTCATTCACTTCAAAGATTAATTGATTAATGATATATTAAAATGTCATGTTTTTTAAAGGAGATTTAGACTTTAGTAGGGCCCAAAGCCTTGAAATGAAGTTAAGCATGACATGGTGGGATACACATATAACTCTAGCTACTTGAGAGGCTAAGGCAGGAGGATCGCAAGTCAAGGACATCATGGGTAACTTAAAAAGATATTATCCCAAAATCAAAAAAAATAGTATTCGATCCATGGCACCACATGCCACTTTGCCCCTGCCTCCCCAATGCACTGTGCTGGCCCCTGAGTCCAGGCATGGTGGTGCATGCTTGTAATCCGAGCTCCATGCAGGCAGAAAACAGGAGGATCACTATGAATCTGAGCTGTGTAGTGAGATCCTGTACCAGATACATATACGTAAGTACCAAAAAGGAAAAGAAATTGTGAACTCCTGGGAAAAGTAGCCCCAGCACCATCCCTGAAGCCTTGAAGATCTCTAATATTCACTGACCACTAAGCCGCCTACCTTCCTGGCAGTGAAGAACAATGCAGTGAACACCAAAGTAGCCTCAAAGCCCAGCTGAGAAGCACGCACATGCACTGGATCCTGGCCATTCTCATTTTCCATATTTTCTCATCTACTTGTTTACATAAATTATTTGTAGGCCTGAAATTAATGTTGGAGGCACCCTCATAATGATTCCTGGGTTGGTACAGAGTAGTAAGATTTGTAGTTTTACAACTGGCTAATGTTCTGTCCAGCTGGCATCTTGTCCTTTGCTTGCATTCATCCTGGGTCCTTTTCCTGGTCCATTCAGTGCTGTGTTTTACAATTTTTGTGGTTTTGTGGTTGATTTTTCTGTACCCTGAGAATACCATTGAAGCTCTGCCTATTGCCCTAAAGCATAAGGAAGCTGCTGTGTTGTGCCTTTAAGAGATGTGCATGTTGGAAGAACTTTGTTGAGGATCATAATGCTGGTTGGCCATGATTTCAGCATTACTGAATCAGCAGCAAGGATTTCAGCAAAAAAATGCAAAAGCAAGATTATGCATTGATCAGTTGATGAGAGTGATAAAATCAGAGAAGCTCCCAGAAACCCAGTTCCCTGTTTCTTCTCATAACCATGGTTTCCTCCACGATTTAAAAAGTTTCAGCTATTTGTTTAGGCCTACGTTTGCTTAGTGTCAACAAGCAGACATGCATGTAGTAGATACTTAACAAATATTTGTTCTATAATAGTCAGAAAAAGAACTATTAGGATTTTCCACATATAAAACTAGGAGGCATGACTTCATACCCAGAAGAGCTGTCCCAAGGAGCAAATTCATGGCCTGAGACCAGTCAAGCCTCAGAACAGCTGTGTGCATGCGGCAGCTGGGCTGAGGCACTGGTGCTGTCTGCTCTCAGACTCAGCTGCTCACCTCCAGGAGTGGTGCCCTTTAAGCGGACACCAATGTAAAGAACGAATTGTCATGCTTAACTACTACTAATGAAGTTATTCTCATCCAAAAGGCCTGGGGGTGGGGGTGGGGGGCAGGAACGAACCAGGCTGGAGCATTAGGAATGTGTGAAGCAAACTGAGGAGAGTTGGTAAACGCAGATAATCATGGAAGATGCGCTCCAGAGTCACCTTGGTAAGGGGATTAGAGAAGGTTTGTAGTCAGTGTGTAATGGTGGCTCTCCCTACCTTGCAACTATGTCTTTCTTTTTGCCTACGTGGCCTTTTATTTTTTTTTTTTAAATTATTTTACAGAGAATATAATCATCATTGATAAGACATTACAAATGGTACAGATTTAAAAGAAAGGGATGACAGGTATTCAACTGTGTTTTCTGTATTATACCTCCTCAAGACACAAATAGAGGGCGCCTGGAAGGGCTTAGTGGGAAGAATGATGTGACACATATGCTTGATATGAGTATTTTGGGGAGAACTAATGACAATGTGATTTTCACCGAAATAATTTTTTAACATTCCAATACAACTGTATAATCTGATTACCCCTTGTACATGAAATAATTTTCTTAAAATACAACCATTTCAGGGTAAGAACATTTCTACACTCTCACCACTAAACTACACTAAAAACAGATTTTCTGCCAAACTGTCCCAGACTAGCAAAATCGTTCTAAATTCATGTACCTAGGAACTCACATGACATTTTGTCTGGGGAAAATGTTCAGCTACTTTTCTTTCTGAAGTTCAGCCCTGATTGCCCAGAGGAAATTGTCTGTAGCTCCCATGCTATGCCTAGTAGTATGCTCCAGAAAGAAATTAAATGTGTTCAGCTATTCTCTTAATTGACATAAATAGGAATGTGAAGAAAACCTAAGACAGGGCAACTGAGGAAATCTCTCCTTATTGCATGGAGGAACAGGTGGCAGAGCTGTAGAGAAAAAAAAAAAAACATTTGATATTAAACTTTTCTGTAGTCTTCTGTGCCTCTGTTTAGTCCTTTTTATCTGTCTAGCATGGTTAAGTGGAAACTGTGTCAGAATTCTTATTTTAGGCCAATCTTAAAATCAATTGAACTTAGGAAGAACATTATATAAATTGCTGGTGCATATGTTGACATACTTGGCAAACAACATATGTTACAGAAAAGGCCCACACCATGCCATCAGCCATATACATGTCCATGTACAAATAAGATGCCCTTGTATATATAGTGGTCATCCCTCTATTTTGGGTAGGTTCCCAGGAGGTAGAATTACTGGACTTACAACTCTCTTTGGTGATATTTCCAAGAGGATCAATGTTAATCTTGACACCATGTCTCAAAAGAACCAAATATTCTCTTTTCCTCACATTATGGCTTCTTATGTAGTATTCATACTCCTTTTAGTAAAAGACTGAGGAAACCACTATTGAGTAAAACCCTTCTTCGGGAAATTAGCTTATTGGCTAAAGTCTGCTGCATGCCTTTGAGGAATGGCTTAGGTCACAAACCCACTTCTCCCATTTCGTGGTGAAGTGGATATACATGCCCAGCTTTGTGCTTTGTGGCATCATCCAGGCAGCTAAGGTTCCATAGCACCTTGGCAGCCTGTGGTCTCATGTTCACTCTCTCCTAAAATCCACTAGTACTTTGTAAATTTTTGTCAGAGAAGACTTATAAGTGGAGAATCACTGGGCTCTACTGCAAAATCCCAGCGGCCTCTCACACCGTGAGCCTATGAGGGCATGCTAAAGACTTGAAGCAGCACCCTATGTGCTGTGGACTCTTTAAGAACTTTGGATGTCCTAGATCCTAGTGCTTAAATGGCAGGGAAGATTATATACCACTCAGGACCAGTGGCATTACAGAGCCTTTTCTTCCTTTGGTCTTCATTAAAAATTAGCAACTTTGCAGGACATTTTGTAAATTAGTCAGAATAACTCTCAAGTGAAAAATATATTGCTTCCAAACAAAACAAAACTACTACTACTTCCTTTTGGTAGTTAGAGGGTCCAGAAATGACAATTAGGCCTTACCCACAGAAGGCTACTTTAGGTCCCACAACACTGGACCTTTACAGATTGTACTGCGGTACAAGGCCTCTGAGTTTTAGTTGAATTTACTTCCCATCCTCTGGCTCATGGATTTGGGTCATAGCTCCCAAATGACAAAGTTCTTAATGTTGAAATCATGAGTGTAAACTTGCAAAAGATCAAAATCTGAAGCTACAAAAATTTGAAGTTCTTGGAAAGATGCTTATTTGGGCTGGGAATATAGTTCAGTGGTACAATACCTGCCTGGCAAGCACAAGGTTGTGTTTGATATCTGCTACCACAGAAAAGGATACTTATTTACCTTTATTATTATTATTATTATTATTATTATTATTATTATTATTTTGTCTTTTTGAGACAGGGTCTTGCTATGTAGTTCAGACTGGCCTTGAGCTCACTTTTGTAGCCCAGGCTGGTCTCGAACTCGCACCAGTTCTCCTGCCTCAGCCTCCCAAGTGCTGGGATTACAGGCGTGCGCCACTGCGCCTGGCCACTTATTTACCTTTAATGGGAATTATTTAAGAAATACACAATGCATGTCAGAATACTTCTTTAGGCTACCACACACAGTAGAATAAATAATAACACACATCTTAGTAAACATAAATGCTATTGCATTTATGAAATTATCAGATCAACTATTAGGGCTTGTATTGAGATTTGACCCAAAGCCTCATTGGCTTATAAGTGGGGCTTTTTGGAGATGTTTGGGCCTAGGATGGGTGAATATGGATTAAGCATGTGAAAAAATGGATTCAATGTGTCACAGCTAACTTAGTGCACTGACTGGCTTGTCATTGCTCTGGGTGTGGGTAATGGGAAGGCCTCACCAGGGTGTGGGTGGCATCACCCTATAGGCTTATAGCATGGATGGGAAAACGCAGCAAAGGGGAGGCTGCTGCTTGCTGGTTCTGCCTTCTGCCTGCCCTCCCATGGACAGTTTCTGCTCTGTGCTACTGAGCTGTTACACCCTACTGCCTTGAGGGCAGTGCTTTTAGGACTAAAACCTGTATAGACTGTGAAATAAAAATTTTTCTTCCTTTAACTTTGGATGTGAGATCTTTTATCTCAGCAACAATAAAGCAACCAAGATACAAAGAGCATTCTTAAAAAGTAGGTCAAATAGAAAAGGTCTAAATGCTTACCAGTGTAGTTAGTAGTTGTGTGCATTCAACTTTATCATCATGATTTTTAAAATGTCATGATCTTTCATAAGTGATGTGCATAAAGGACATCTCATCATATACTGAAGTTTTAATTGTGTGTGTGTGTGTGTGTGTGTGTGTGTGTGTGTGTACCTGCTCTGGCCACACTGGCAGCAGGGCTGGTGCAGCCTGTGGTGCTAGGGGTTGAACCACAGTCCCTGCATCTGCCTATGCTTGTCTAAGCAGGTGCTTTAGACCACTGAGCTATCATGCCAACCCTATGGCTTAATATTTTCAAGTGCATGAACCACAAAACACAGACTTGGGTCACCCTTACTATGTCTACTATGTCTCACTTCAAATCTGAAGGCCTCTGAACCAGGCAAAACAATGGTTTATGTCTTAGTCCATGCAGAAAATCTAGAGACACAACAGTGGTGGTGAGGGGCTGATGTAAACTATAGAGTCCAAATGCTTTGAGTGCAGATGTGTTCTGATGCCCAAGGAAACAGAATAAGTTTCTATCCTAGCTCCCAGAGGGGGACCAAGCAGTCTTCCTTGTTAGCTCTCCCTCAGGTTCCTGGAAGATTACATGGTACCTCCCACATTGAGAGTGAAGTTTTTTTACCTAGTCCCTTCAGAACCACACACTCATGTACTGTGGAAATATCCCCATGGGTACAGCCACAGTATTTTGTGAGGTTTCTATGTGTTCCTTCAGCCTAATGTAATGCAATTAGCCTGCAAACAACTGCAAAAACCTGTCCCCTTCTTAAGTATTTGACTTTCTCTGCTTTCTAGACTTTTCTTTTCCAATGAGAATTGAAGATTTTGGGGCATTTCATTTTGAAGTTTTTTTTTTTTTTCTTACTTCAGAACTTTCATTTGTTTATTTATTTATTTTTATGGCCGGCTCAGCCTGCCCTGAGGGTAGGGCTGGCACAGCATGTGGTGCCGGGGATCAAACCTCGGTCCCTGCAGCCACCCAAGCTTTCCTAAGCAGGTGCTTTAGACCACTGAGCCATCCTGCCAGGCCCCCATTTTGAGGTTTTTAACCTTTGAGATTTTAATCCTTTGGGATAATGACCACCACTGCTGTCATGCAAATATCTTGCCAATAAACTTAGAGTAATTGCTGCTACCCTGCACTATGCCTGATCAGTGTGATGTCACCAGTATAATGACCCAGTATGATATCTTATGTAGGAGAAAGGTCATTAAGAGCTGTTTAGGGTGGGGTGTTGATGTGTAGGATGGTGAAGGGGCATTCCTGGTCTTCCAGCTGTAATCACTCTTTCTGGTCGATCCTACAGACAGGTATGATAGTTTGGCCACTTTCCAAATCACTACCTCTCTACCATATAATAGACCAGGGGTATATTAATTTGCCCAAACAATGAATCCATACCTGGCAGGGACAATTTGAGTCACTATTTGTTACATTTAAATAATAATTTACTGTCATTCTCATGGAGTGTTACATTTTGTACATAACCCAAACAGGCAAGTTGAGTAAAGAGGAATTAGAATCACAATGCCTGCATCTTTTAAATCTTTCATAGTAACTCTGATCTCCATAAATCCTCCAGAAATATGGTATTGGTTTCTATTTACAATTGGCTAAGTAGATGCAGTTGGAGATATGCAGAAAGACACATTTAGGGTAAAGTAGGAACCCAGTTTTAGCCTTGAGAAAAAAATGTATTAATGTATTTATCACTGGGGGGATTATCACACATGGTAGATAAGCTACTTAAGTAGGTAAGCTCTGAGTATGAAGTGTAAGAGGTGTGAGATGCAAAATTTAAAGAATACTAACAAAATTTAAAGAATACTAAATAGTAAGGGAAATAATAGAAAAAATAAAAGTGAGGATATGGAAAATGTCATGTGGTATGAGACAGGAATACATTCATATTTCGTGATATGAGGAATGATCAGAAAGTTAGGAAACTGAGGTAGGGAGGAAAAAGAACTCTTCGTAGGAACAGTAAAATAGTACTATAGTAAAGATGCGTGAAAAAAGAGGAAATAGGACATTTCTATTAGTTCCTTTCCACTTATGTAACAAAACACTGCAGAGGAGGTGGTGTTTTATCTACTTATTCATTTATTTATTTTATAGAGCATAAAATAATATTAAAATAGGCAAATTATAAGTGATCCAAAATTTCACTTAACAAAATAACAGGAATTTCACAGTACTTCTAATGCACTGTTTGTCTTCATTTTCGTTCCTTGATGGGAGATGACAGAGTGGCAAACCACATTAAAAGTGGTATTTCAAAGTGCCCAGAATTCAACAAGTTATTTACCTGACACTTAAATAATTAGATGTACAAATGATATTTTCCAAAATTATGAAGACTTACAATTTTAAAGTTAATTAGGATTAAAGTTGCACTCAGCTTTTGCAGACCCTTCTACATAAACTTCATACCTTTGATCTCAATACAACGATATATGTTTGTCAACCTACGCGTGCATAATCATGGAGAAGCTAAAGACTGGGTTTTAGTTCTTCTTTTGGTTTCCTCCATGCAGTTACTTGTCTCTTCTCCAATAAATTTATGTTCTGGCCAATTCATGAGCTGAGAAGCAGATCACAGGTCAGCACATGAGACACTCAGTCTTCACTGCTATACAAACTGCTAGAAAGAATACAGTAGAGTATTAAGCTAATTTGTTAACAAATGAGATGTAGAGGTGAGTGCCCGGGAGACGGGCTTTACAATCTATACCACTGGAGTTCTGTGTGTTTTGACATTTTTGACACCATGTGTATAATGTAGAAGTTGAATTGGGTAGTAATAAAGTTGCATGAAGGCGGCATGGTGATTACGAACCCTGTTGATGAGCATAAATAAATCAAATACAGAGAACCTGTCTTGATGGAATTTTCACTGGCTTTCTCCTTGTCTTTTGGGAGGTGATTGAATGTTCCTTTGTGAGGATAACCTCCCACTGAAGTGGCTGACTTAGAGCTTAACTGCAACTGCTGGGCTGCATTTGGCATGCAGGCAGCGAAGAAAACTGGGCGTTACAGGAAGTAGAGCATAGTGTCTGTGGTTTGGGGTTCAATATTGAGGCTGTTGTCATATGTTCAGTGATTTCTCCTTGACTGTGTTGGCATTTAACAACAACAACAAATGATTCCTGATGCCCTATTAATTATTCCTTCTCATAGGCATCATGAAATAGGTGGTAATTTTCTAGATGACTAGCACACGGAATATTATGCTGTATATTACCAAAGCACACCAAAAAGGCACTAGAAGCCAAAAGACAGTTGGTTTCTCTCCCTAGGCATTATGGTTTTCCTTGCCTTCCTTTTAGGCCTAACTTATCAAGTACTACATGGACCTTCAGGCACTCAACTGCCTCCTCACCTCCACACTCCACGTGCTCCTTCAGGGCTTGCATGCTGGGGCAGAGCTGATGGCAGCCCATACACTGCAATGCAACTCCTCAGAGCTTTGTGTGCTGCTGCCTGGCTTCTGATGCAGAGATCCTGATGGCCTCTCAGCCTCTTCCCTCTTTGCATCAACTTCACTGATGGAACTCTCCTCACTATTGCTTTAGATGTCCCTTCTCTGAGGGAGGTTGAGCTTGGGGTACAATTTCCTAGGCATGATGATACCTTCTCTCATAGTCTTCTGTGGTGGTCCCAAGACATCTTCTGCACCCCTCTTCTTTTAGACATGTCTGTAATTTCAGACATCCATGATTTGTGTCTTTTCAGAAGATTCCAAACTCCTTGGTAGGTGGCTATGTAAGGACAAGAGGAACAGGAACACAAATGAAAAAACAGAATTCCACTGTCTTCAACCCCTTTTCATTTATAGGAATTATTGAGTACCTGGAACATATTGAGGTAACTGGTTTCAAAATAAAGCAATAGATGGCCTACAAAATTATCTCTGGGAGTGCTTGTATGGAATGATATGTGAAGTATGGAGTGTGTGTCCTGACACTTTGGAAAATGAGTTGTGCTGTGTCTCCTGTAAAACATCACCTTTCTGTCTCAATCTCTACTATGTGTCGCTCTTATCTCTACCATCTCTATCTCAGTCTCCGTTTCTGTCTCCATCCATCCCATCTCCATCTACAGTGCCTTCCTCTATACCTGTCCATATTCTGGCGCATATCTAGTGAATGCTTCTGGTACTGGAAAAGTGAATGGTAGTGAATGTGCTCATGTGCTCATGTGTAAAACAGTGCCTGTGACTCACTATGTGATTATGAGATGATCAGAAGGTAAACTGTGTGCTGCGAGGAGCCACATGAAAGAGGCAGCGTTTGTGGTCTCAGAATATGCATCTCTGTGGAAGGCTGAAAGCATGGTACAAAAGTAATGATTGGGCAAGAACACATTCATAGTAAAGAGCATCAGAGTGTTGTGCTCTATGTAGCATGTAGTTATAACAGGCTATGCACATGAGTGGATATGTAGCTCTTCAAGGGAATCAGATGTAAAGTGGCAGATTGAGAATGTCTGTACGCAAGGATGAGGGCGTAAGTTGGTGCCCAAGTATTGCTAACACAGAACAGGAGATAGAATGTGTGAGGGAAGAAAGAAGTATGGACCTCTCCTTAGCATAAAGCAGTGTGACGTGTCAGTAAGTGAGGTTGATTTTATGCTGATCTGAAGGGTGAGGTGCCTGGCACTTCCCTTGCATATCTCTTCTGCCTGACCCACACCTGCCTGACCTATACCTGTCCCACTGTTTCCTGGACAGCAAACGAAGAGCTTTGTTGTAGTCTTGAAGCCCTATATCCTGTGTGCCTCTCCCTTCTCTGTATTTAGAGTCCATCCACCCTGAGACCCTTTGCTGCACATGAAGGGGAAATGAGGCCGGTGAGCTTTGGACCCTGTGGTTGCCTCATCTTCCTGCTTCCCTAGGTCAGAAGGAGAGCTTCTGAAGCAGTCCTTGGAGTTGGTTGAATTCCCTCCTGCTTCCTAACTCGGGTCTAGGTTATACAGAGCAAAATTAGGATTTTAGCATTGGAGGAAAGGAGGAAGGAAGGGGACGTAAACAGAATTAAAATGCAATGTGTGCATATGCAAACTCCCTCCAACGCACGCATTCAGTATGTATGATAAACATATACTGTCATGGTTCAGGGGTTTTTCAAGGAGAGCAGTCCTTTATAGGACATATTATATAAGATTTTTTTATAAACACCTAAATAGTCTTATATAAGAGTGCAGGAAAACTGTCCACACACTAAAGGGCAAAGAATCCTGCCCAAACTTTGGATTCCAATAAGCTTCAGGAATCCAGCAAAAGACCTAGAGCCTATAACAGCCTCCTACAAGTCCAACTGGACCCTCATGACAATGCCTTATGCCCCATGGTTCTGGGCTGAAAAAGCCCTAAAAGATCCATGTTAAGAGATATTTAAAAAAAAAAAAAATCCTATGCCTAGCTAGGGAGATAGCTCCAGGGTCTAAGTGCCTGCCTAGCAAGCTCAAGGACCTGGGTTCGAAACCTAGTGCCACATGCTATACTGTCCCTGTGCCAAGCTGGCCAATGAAACTGGGCATGGTTCCACACACCAGTAATCCAAGCGCTGGTGAGACTGAGACAGGAGGATCTCTACAAGTCTGAGCTACATAGCAAGACCCTATACCAAATAACTAAATTAATTAATTAAAAAGAAAGAACAGGAGCTAGGAAGCAATGCTCAAGGTAAGAACCAGAGCTCCGTACAAAATATCATAAGCATCCTCAACAACAGTGAAGTCCTGAGTTCCCCCAAGGATGCAGAAAGCTGAGCTCCTATCAGGAAAGACAATGTGATAAGCTTCCCTTGAAGAATGGGCAGTGTGACGTCTTCCCTTCTGGGCCAGCAAGCGATGCTCAAGATGAGGATCAGAGTTTGCCCAATATTAACCATAAACATTCTCAGCAACAATGAGGTTCCCACATCTTCCTCTGACAAGAACAGCCAAGTCTGTCACGTCCAAAGTCCTCCAGAAGAATAGTCCAAGAGAACCAGCAAATTCCAACAGCTGTAGCAGCTTCTCCAAACAGTTTCTATAACGGCCTCTCAAACAGACTCTAGTTCTGCCTCTTAGTGCTGGCAACAGTCCTGAGGTGGGCCTCTGATAGCCAATAACAGGCTAGTTCAGCTCAGCCCAGCAGTCGATGCCAAGCTAGTTCAGTTCAGCTAGATGTAACAAGTTGACCACAAGTGAGAAATCCACTAACATACTCATAAAATAGTTTTTAATTATTTTCATGTTTTGAAATTTATTTATTTCTTTATTTTTCTTGTTTCAGAATTTTTGCTTGTTTGTTTATTGATTTTTATGGCCAGCTCAGCTTGCCCTGAGGGCAGGGCTGGCGCAACATGTGGTGCCGGGGTTCGAACCGCGGTCCCTGCAGCTGCCTAAGCTTTCCTAAGCAGGCACTTTAGACCACTGAGCCATCCTGCCAGGCCCCTCATTTTTTTTAAGAGAATGAAAAATAACAAAAAGAGAGGGAGGAATAAATACACAACTATGCAAAGCTCCAAGGCAAGGGTTTACAAAATAAGGTATATAAGATGACGTAGAAGAGTGAATGAAATAATAATGCTGTTTGGGTAACATAGAAATACAGGATTTACTAATTTTAATAAGCAAAAATGTGTTAGTATATCAAAATATAGGCAACAAAATACTCAAAGTAAAATCCTAGTCTCCCAATAATGACAATCCTAATATTCAATGATGTTTACTCAATCAATTATTTTTATTTATGCAATGGAACATAGGCAGTAACTTGAATGAGGAAATGGCACTCTTCTACACCAGAAGTCATATTCACCCTAATGCACATAAACTAAAAGGAACCAGACACAAAATACAGAATTTTCCCTGCTGTTCTCACAAAGTTTACAAAACCAATAAATTAAGAAGCCAGAGATAATGAATGCAATGTTATCAGGAAGTCAGAGTAGTTAGCATTGTTTGGAAGGTAGGAATAAAAGAGTCACAAGAATTCATATGTATCTGGAATAGCATAGCACTCAGAGGGGCAGGTAGTGACTGCAGATAGGTGTTCAGCAAAACATCTGAAAATATTGACTATGAATGCCTATGGGCATGATGTATTCTTGGATTGAATATCTCAGGAGTACTTCTTGTGAGAATACTATTTTGGGCCTGACAGCTTGCCATACTCCTCACTGGGTCAAACTCACCCACCAGCCCCAGGTGTATCTGATCACTCTCATCCCCTGAGTAACTCTCTCTTCATTTCCTGAGCAGAACTCAGTAGTCCACTGATTTTGGAATGCTCTCTTGCCTTTATCTGTTTGTATCTGTCAATCACACTGCACCTTATTGCTAAACCTCGTATAAAAGAGTGTGAAAGATTATCTTCAGCTATTTCTGTGCAGTTTTGATCCAAATGATTGGCAGACCCATTCATCTCAATTCTTGGCTATCTTGGCCTTAGCTAACTTTCTGTGTCTCATGTAATCATTACTTCATACCTGTACCCATGAATTTGTCTTCATAAGACAAGTGATGTGATTAAGAAATTATGGTCCCTTCCTGGTCTTGAGTTGGGGCCACTTCATTGTTTCTGCCCTGCGACTCACCTTCAGAATGTAACTCTTCTGAAAAACAAGGTGAAAGACATGGTTCTAGTTTGGTGTTCATGGGTATTGGTGTCTCCTTAAGAAAGACATCTGAGTCTAGTGTTTCACGTTTTCAAGGAATATGTGTAGAGCTCAATTCCATAGTTTCTATTACTAAAACTTTTCAATGTAGAAAACAGTATTGATTCTTCCAGGTCACTCTACTTGCTGGCTCCCACCTCTCCACTTGTCCAAACTACAATGCTACACTTAACTGAGCTGCACTGCATCTAGCTGTGAAGGTGTGCTCATGTTTTTCTATGAAGCAAAATGAGTAGAAATGGCCGGCGCCCCCTTAGGACCCCGCGCAGTTCTACTTCTCTCCCTTCGCAGTGGAATGGGATGGTGATCGCCCTGTGAGTGTTTCAGTTGTGTGTCAGCGATGTCTGTGTTTTGTTCCATCTCACGCCATGAACTCTCCTACCGCAGCACACACTGAGCTCATGCTCACGGAAGCTGTAGCCTCCCCATGTCCCAGCTGCTGTAACTTAGTCTGTTCTAATCAGTTGTGTCGTGATGTGTTACTGGGAGACCACTGGATTTGGGAGAGGAGGGATATGATTTGTTTGGTGGCAGTATTTATCTTCCCCTGGCCTAATGTGTTTTCTTCTTTGTTGTGCGGGAAAGAGTACATGCGAATATGTGGGTTTAGATATTTCACAATTTCTAATCATTAACATCTTTGATTATGTACTCATTTTCTTGAAGGTAAACTGAAGCTGACTTCACTCGCCAGGCCCCTCCATACAAGGACCCATAGGAAGGCACAAAAGCCTCACCCTTTATTGGAAGTGTATGATCTTCTTCAGAAAGGAGCCACACCTCGGACTGCAGAACTTGGCTCCAGCCTCTCCTCCTACCACCGCTGAGCTATGGTCTGCTTCCTAGTTAATAATTGTTTGCTGTCCTCCCCAGGTAACCACAAATGTTTATTTTCCAATTTTTTCATGAAAGGCCAAATCACCTCAGTGCACTCTTCATGGATCAGCAGTGTTTGCTCTCATATGCGCTTGTGTGCTTGTGTATGTGCCTGTCCCACTTTTTCTACCACTTCACCTAGGAGTCCTGCATACACATGTCCAAGGTCAGAAACAAAGTAGTTTTTACTCCTGTAAAAATGGTATTCTTATCTTTATACTTATTCCTACACAGAGCAGTTTGTTGAGAATTTTAAAGACCATTTTCCTCACTAATAAGAGGTACAGTGTCTTTTCCACCAACAATTAAAAAAAGAAAATTTATATCATTCTTTATTTCCATGGTGTCCTTAGGAAAACGTCTAAGGACAGAAAATGCACTTTTGAAAGAAATAGTAGTCTCCACTACATCTGTAAACCAGTAACTCAACTTGACTGTCTATAGCTAACCCAGGCCTTAGAAATAAGAGAAAAGGCCTACGGTGTCTTAACTTTTTCTTCACTCCTACACACTGTCTTTTCAGGAACACACACACATGCACACACTCACACACACACACACATGCACACGCACACACACGCACACGTACATGCACACACATGTCTTCTCTTCAGTCAACACTCTTCCTCTTCCTCTTTCTTTGGACGAAAGGAACATCCTTTATTTTCCCTGTTTAGAAGGCAATTTCCCATTCCCTATTCCCATAATATGCTAACTCTTACCTCTGGCTCTCTTCTTTGGCTCTTCTACAAGTGATGATTCAAGGTGTTTTGTTTCATTCATGTTTCATAATTCACTTGCTGACAGCAGAGCTGTTACTTGCTCAGTTGAAAAGTTAGTTCAACAACCACGAAGTAGTCTATAACCAAGGAGGCTATCTGCTCAGTAGGACATACTCCGGAGTAATTAATGCTCAGTCCATTCTGCGATTGGTATCAGTCATGATAGGAGCTTTGGCAGTAGTCTGACCCATTTCTGGTGTTCATAAAATTTGAGGAGCCACCCAGAATTCATGGCATTGCAACTAAAACCTGGTGAAGTGACTAAGTTGATGGCATCTCTTATCTGATGGAAATTCAATCACTGGCTTGTACTTTCCTATCTTAATCTTCATGCTGAAACAGAACACATACGATATCAATTAAATAGAAGGAAGCCTTGTATGTATCTAAGGGCACTGCATCAATAAATCTTCCCGGTGATAGTAACACGTCAGTACTGTCAAGGATGAGGCTTATTGTCCTGCTTATCTCTTAGACAGTAGTAAATATTATGTCTTCCTCGTAGTATTTAAATTACTTAGAGGCATAATGATACAGAAGTGTAGATTTGGGCCCGGCAGGATGGCTCAGTGGTCTAAAGCCCCTGCAGGAGGCTGCAAGGACTGCAGTTCGATCCCCGGCACCACATGCTGCGCCAGCCCTGCCCTCAGGGCAGGCTGAGCCGGCTATAAAAATAAATTAACAAACAAACAAAAGTTCTGAAACAGAAGTATAGATTTGGAAATACCTCATAAATACTTATAGCTCTCTGCTACTAGGTCCATTCCTACGTGTCTTCCCAGACAGATATTTGTCTCTGGTCATGCTTTTTTATCACTTCCTCCTTGGTTGGCAGACAGATAACATTTGTTCCCTGATACCTGTTCTTTGTGAGAAACTCCTTTCCCAAGGCTAAATGTCTCACCCTCCTTGATTATGTTCCTGCCCTTAATCTGCTCTGTGGGGGCATTGAGGTCCTACACAGAATTGAAATTCTGATATTGCTTTATTGTATCTCCCACTGTTATAGAATATGCCTCATCTGTTAAGATAAATGTGTGTTTCCTCTCAAACTATTAATTTCCATTATATCCAGGCTGTGGCTTAGCCTCCTTCAGCTTCTATACTCCATAAAACTTGTCTGTAGTTGTTCTCACTTTCCATGAGCCCTGAAAACTAGTGATATTTCCTCCAAAGTTCTTACTAAGGCCTTATCTCCAAATATGACTTGAGGAAGGGTTATGTGTTACCTTTCCTGTTGCACAATACCGAACACGCACAACTTGAAGGAGAAGTTTATTTGGCTCACAGTTTCAGTGGTCTCAGTGTGTGATTGCTGGCCCCAAGGCAGACATGGCATGATGGAAGAATTTGCTGGAGGGAGCCAAACACAGACAGAGACATTCAAAGGTGATCATCTGCAAACTTGTACTAGTATTCAAAATACTTTCCTTAGAAGGCAGTTTTAATTTTAGATAGGTTTTGTTGCCTAAAGTCTTGGACTGAGAAGCTTCTAGTTCTTAAATTGTATCCAGAAGGATCCAATAGTGGAAGCCTCCTCCTATTCTACCAGAGGAAGAAATGTAGTACAAGAAAGGCTCTAAGTTCTAGTAGCATTTGTAAATGATTGACTTGTTGAGTAAATCAGAATCTATGTAGCATTGTTATGCAATGCATGGCCTTTGTTTTGTTGAAGTGCTCAGTATCGGCTTTCACATCCTGCATCTCTATATCTCAAATACCATGCAGGTCACAGATCTGCTCAACTTCCCAGGTGGTGTGGCATGCAGCCCTAGTAGCTGTGCATGGGAGCTAGGCTGCCTTTACTGTACTGCTACTCCTTGGCTCTGTGGTCAACAGTGAGTCACTTTTCTTCTCTGAACATTTATTTCTTTATTAGAAAATTAAATTGGATTATTTTGTACCACAAATGGGCAGTCCAAATACCAATAGTTGCTAGTACATCTTCATTTTCTTTAACCTGAACGATATTTTTTTAAACGCAGATGCTTTTTGCCTTGCTGTAGGCCCCTCCCTACCACTTGTTATCTTACATCCAATCTTCTTGACTCATTTATGCCATTTCCTGGTGACATTTTCCTGGCCTCTGGAGGCATCTGAATCTGCAATCCCTGGGCTAGATCATCTCAGAGGGTGTTTCCAACTCTGACGTGGAAAGTCTAGGATTTAGGGAGCAGCAAGCAGAGCTATGAAGCTTTGGAGTTCTTTTATATATATATATATATATATATATATATATATATATATATATATATATATATACTTCCCAGGCCCTTTTATCTGAGACCTAATGATGTAATCTCCTAGAACTTTTCCTATAAATCCCCCGAAGCCATGCTCTCCATTACAGTCTCAGGATGACTTTTCTGTCTCTTGTTCATAGTAAGTGGTATCACACAGCTTATACTCCTGACTATTTTCTAATTCTCTCTCCTCAATTACTGGGGAACAGGTAAAGGGAAAGGAGCTCTTGTCAAAGGAAAGACTTGAATTAGCTTTAGGAAGAGAGATAGAAAGAAAAGACAGGCACAAAATGTCACTCTCCCCATCTCCCAAATTTGTGTTAGGAGTGAAGTTAGGTAGGTAGTTATTTCTGAGTCTGTGTTGTAGGTTTTCTAACCTTTTGATTCTTAGATCTTGCCTTTAATGAGCACTTCCCTTGTTGAATTCATATTATGGAGCTACCCTGGTCGTAGTGACATAAGGGCACACAGCTGCTGCAGGCACCAGGGCTCAGGTTCTCTTTACAAAGCACCGGGTACTGTACAAGCTTCCTCACACACGTCTGTGTGCAGATGTGTTGGGAGTGGTTGAACCTGGATGTTGATCATATGTGGGAGGGCCAGGCAAGGCCTCAGGGGCTGAAGCAGTCAAGCTACCTCAGTCCTGAGAAAAACATTCTGTCTGGACAATTTCAGCTATTAGTCACTAGGCAACTTTGTGTTTCCTGATACTGACTTTGCAAAGGTAGAAATAAACATCCTTACTGTTCTTTTTTTTTTTTTTTTGCCAGTGAGGCAAACAGACCTCCTCCTGAACCCAGCTATTGTCCATTTTTTCTTCATTCTTGCTGCCACTTCTCCCTGGGGTACACAGAGACACCCAACAAGTCCCTAAATGTGTTACCTGCAACAGGGATACCTCATAAGGGACAAATGGGCAGGAGGAATGCTTCCCAAATCCACACATAAGGGAGGAAAGTGAGTTGGTTGGAACAAGTATTCAGCACAGCCTTGGTACTAGGAAATTAGGTATAAAGCATGGGGATAGAGGCTCACTAGGGCCAGAAACAGGTTTGCTAAGACCAGAGAGATAAAATACCTTGATGAGAAACCAAAGAGAAAGTTATATAAAATCACTGATAGATAAAATGGGATAAATACAATTCAAGACACACAGAAACATATGTATATAGAGCGGTTTTGGCATGCTTGGTTCCTGCATTTACTTTTTTGATTTTGGTTAGAAGGAATTTTACTGCCACAGGAATTTGGCACACAGTCCTCCCTTAAAATCAAGTCCTGAGCTTCAGTGGGCCAAAGAATGAGGAGCAACAGCGCCAAAGACAGAGCTTGACCCTCTGGCCTTGCTCAGTCAATTAAGAAAGGAGCAGTAGTAGTGAATAAAAGGGCTCCTACCCCAATGGAGAAGTGTTTTCCTGCAAATTTCATTTCACCACACTCAATGACTTTAACCAAGCAGGACAGCAACACCAACCTTCTCAGTGAAGAAAATTTTGCTGTTTCACTGATTGGAACTTCTACCTCTCAAGGAGTAGAATATTTCCTCTACTTTCCTTGCAATTGGTATTAAAAGAAGCCAGATGGGTCAGGAAGCTCATGGAGGGTTTTCAACTTATATACCCTGTTTCTGAAGTTCAAGTCCCCAGTCACCCAGGATAAGTTATATGTCTTCATGAGGCAGTACCTTTTAAAACATTATACTAATTTTAACAAGTTGTTGCTATTTCTAGCCCTGCTGCTCCCTTTCCCTTAAGTTTAGTAAAATCCTAATACAACAGATTATGGTCCCAAATAACTAGAAAGCAATAGTTAAACCAGTCCCCATTCAAGGAGGCATCTTTGCCTTCATAGACGGGCCAGATTTGCATATGGGAAGTTGTGAGACCACCTCCTGTTCCAGAAAAAGAGACTCATGTTTCTTGGCCACCCAAAAAACTGGACTATAAGTAGTCATATGGGCCATACAAGATCATTCCTCTATTCCAATAAATGTCTTTTCAGACAGTGATTGTGTCTCTGGTATGATGAAACTGAAACTGCCACTATACACACTGGTCAAGAAGAACTTTTTCATTTATCTTACACTCTCCAAGTTGTCGTATGATCACATCATATTCCCTGTTTTATTGGTCATATATGTTGTCATTCCTAATTCCGAGGACCTTTCACTGAGGAAAATGCTGTTATAGACAGATGTCTGTGGTTCTGTCATTATTATTGCCTCATGTACCATTCAATAGGCTTCTGCTTCTCATGCCTCCTTTCATCAAAATCCTCTGCCATATGCAAACAATTCCATTTGACATGAGAACAAGTCCAAGAAATAATTAATCCACATTCTTCATGTATAATATACCTTACCTCACCTTCTATGGGGGTCAATCCTCAAGATTATACCCCAATCATCTTAGGCAGATGGATATCACCCACATTCCTGAATTTGGTTATTTGCATTGGGGTCATGTTTCACTGGGCACTTCCTTAGGAGTCATTTTACTTCTGCCTATAGTGATAAAGTAGTTAAACATGTCATTGCTCACTGTCTGAATGTCTTTAGTTCCCTTGGCTGATGATGAACACTTAACCTGACAACGGTCCAGAATATGCAAGTGCTGCCTTGCAAAAGTTTTGTAAAGCTTGTCAAATTTATGTTATCATAGGGATTTCTAATAACCCTCAAAGTCAAGGAACTGTTGAAAATGTTCACTGCATGATCAAAATTCAATTGCAAAAACAAAAGGGGAAATTTGTTTTATAGAATTTTATAGAATTTCTTTATAAAATTCACACCTCATAATGGACTTCACCTGGCAGTTTGTACTATTAAGTTTTTAAATTCTACAAAACATGGAAGAACAGCAATAGAAAGATAATTCCATCAAGTAAAAGAATAAAGAATAAATAGGGTCTTTTGGAGAGATCTCCATGCTGGACAACTGAAGGGAAACAGTCTACCATTTACCTAGGGTATAGGGTACCCTTGTGTTTTTCTAGAGAATGATGAGTATCCTCTTTGGGTGCCAGAGCATGCTGTCAGGCTGTATCACAAAGCCAGATCTGGAGAAGTTGGTAATGATGAGGCTACAGTTGACCTGGGGCCTATTGAAGGAAATGAAAAAATGGGAATCTAAGGTTGAAATAACTGATAGACTATACAGAGATAATTGAACTAAAAGTTACCAATATTCTTAAGACAAAATTAAATATAAAGTATGCATACTCATTATAGATAAAATATTCTATTCCTTCCAAAATTTTTCAGGTGGGCAATCTCTGCTAATTGATGAACAATAAAATCTGACTAATTATTTATAACTATAAATGTGTAAAAATTGTAACAGAGCTGCTATGATTTAATTTGATAGGAAATATATTTGAGTGCATTCTCATTTTATACAGATGCTTGTGTATTCTGTGTACTTGTTTACATATTTGTATGTTACTCTGTGAACAATGGTTCCTCTTTTATATTTGAGTCTATTTTTTATCATTTTTTGATAAAACAATTTGGGTTTTTGGCTTAAAAGCTTGCTTTCTCCCTAGTTACCATCTGATCTAAGTGATATGAAAATTGGTGAACTTAGGGCTGGCCTGATACCTCAGCAGACTAGGGTCAGCCAGATAGCTCGGCGGACTAAAGCACCTGCTTAGGCAGAGCAGAGCTACTGGGGATTGATCCCCAGCATGCCGTGACAGTCCCATCCCCAGGGTATGCTGAGATGGCACCTGAGAGTGAGCATGATGGCCTGCACCTGTAACCCCACTGCTTGGGAGGCTGAAAACAGGAAGCTCACTATGAGTCTGATTTGTGTAGTGAGACCTCTGCTCTTAATGAAAATTTTTTGATGTATATCCCATTTTTGGATGAGAAATAAGAAAAAGGTTTCTTATGTTTTAGAGTTATTGGCTAAAAAGTTATGTTATATCAAAATGAAAATTTGAGTATATCACAAAAGTGTCATCATAAGTGTCATGCTACAATGTTATGTAAGGCTTTGATATTGTGTAAACATATGTAATTATTATCTGTTAACATTCTACAAGGATTGGGCTGGAAAGATTGCTCAGTATAATAAGCACAGGGTCCTCAGTTCAATCACTGGCACCACACACACAAAAAAATCTACAGGGATTTAAATATAAGAATATCCATTGTTAGAAAATAACATTTTGTTTATGTCTGAAGTATTTGATATTCAAATAGATACTTATGTCAAACCTACTGTCTCCATTACAGGATAATGTCCTTAAGCTTCTCTCCTGGATGTTTAACAACTGAAGTTTGAAGATCAAAAATTAGGGAACCAGACAGGGTATAGGATAGCCAATATTTTGGCCATAGCCCTCCAAGGTCAATGAGAACTCAGGAAATTAGAGAACCTCTTCTGCAATGTCTTAAAACTCAGCTGAGTCACTGATTTTCTGATCAAGGAGATTATGGAACCACAGAGGAAAGTGATCAATGATGTACAGTGTGCCTAAGGCGAGTCATCTGGAGAGAAAATATCTCCCAAGATTTTACAGAAAGTAACTTGGTCAAGCAATGGCCGTGAGTCATCCAAATGGCTGACATTGAGAAATCTAAGAGGTGCTCTACTTGGTTCCAAGGTAAATTCTGAGGAATTTTAACTGACTTTGACATATAGCAAATAGTTTTTTTTTTCTTTTTTCTTCTTTCATTTACACAGGTCTTACTTTAGTTTGGTCTTAGCCATCCAGCAGAAAAGTATAACCATAAGATGTATAAAAGCAATGGTATAATAGTATGCTAGCTGTAAAATGTCCAACTTATTTACAAACTTCTGCCAATTTCCAGCTATATTCATAACTCACTACTGCTATGGATTATTATTGAACTTTTTTGTACCAGGAATTGAACTCACAACTTTGTGCTTGTCTGGTAGGCACTGTGGTGCTAGGGATTATTGGACTACACAGGGGTTACTTGCTGCATACAAGTACCAAAAATCTTTGGACTGGCATCAAGAATAAAAAGGTCTTCTACAGAGTTCTCCAAACACTGGTTCTCCAACTGCAACAGAATATCCATCATACAGCAGAGCAGTAAAGGAAGAAATTCTGGGAGCAACTGAAGCTAACTGTTGATCCTATGTGGGCATGACAAGACCTCAGTGCCTGAAGCTACCTCAGTCTTGAGAAAAACATCCTGTACGGACATTTCAGCTATTAGTGAATAGGCAAATTTGTGTCTCCTGATACTAACTTGGCAAAGGTATAAACAAACATCCCTGCTGTTGTTATTTGGGTTTTTTGCCAGTCAAACAAAGAGACCTCCGCCTGAACTCAGCTCTATTTTTCCTCATTGCTGCGGCCATTTCTCCCTAGGGCACACTGAGACACCACCGAGCCCCTACATGGGAGTTCTGTCATTAGTATAGCCTTGGTCACCCAATGGAATTGATGAAGCACGTGGAAAATAGCTTCTTTATTAAAAGCTTATTTTTTGTAAGCTTTGGTCTCTTGACAGCTGTAATTTTCTTTTGTTACTGAAAAATCACATTTCTCTTCAACATGACCCCAGCATTTGTGTATCCTCAAAGATCTGCTGACCAAATAGATGACTTGAAGAGGATCCAACTCCAGATTATTGTGCTTAAGTAGAGTTTACTTCACTGTAAAATTAAGATTAAGATGATTGCATGAGCCACATATAAATTGTCATTGAACACTTCATTCTTCTTTCTTAATTTCCCTCCAACAATAGTCACTCTTGGTGTGGAAAATAAAGGGCATAAATTCCAATTGCCTATAACCTTACTGCCCCAGTATTTGATTTTACAATGTTCTTCATAGATTATTTCCTATTTGTAGGCATATTTGTTAAAATGTAGCTGAGATCGTACTAGTCTCATCTCATAAAGCTACACTTTCCTTTTTAGGATATTATGAAATCTCCCTGACAGAAGTTAGGAGACTTATGCTTTTGATTAGTTTTTAATAAATTTTCAGTGGTCTAGAGGACATAGGAATGTTGGTCTTATTAATATTTGTTTACCTTTTGAGAAAAAAGATTATTTCTGAAAAAATGCCATGGGTTAGAATTTTATTGAATTTAAGCCATGCAACCAAAAATTCAAATTCTTGTTTTTATCTTATTACTTCTCAGAAAATTTGTGATACTTGATTCCATATATATATATATATGTGTGTGTGTGTGTATTCCCCCATATGAGTATTTGAGTATAATTATTACAAACATGTACTAATAAAAAGAAAACATTGAGAAACTCCAGTGTGCTCCCACATTCCAAGGATTTGTCCTAAGTCTATAAAAAAAATAATGGTTCTACAAAAGACAAATTTATCCTAGGAAATACAGGGCTAATTACAATTTTTTCAATATTAAACAAGAACCATGCATGATGACTCACATCTGTACTCCCAGCTATACTGTAGGATGCTTAGGTAGGAGAATTCAAATTCAAGGTTATCCTGGAAAATTTGGCAGGATCTTCTCCAAAACTTGAAATATAAAAATTACTGTGGATATAGATCAGTATCAAGTCCTTGCCTTTTATGCACAAGGTCCTGAGTTCACTCCTCATTACTAAGAAACAAAAACACAAGCAGGGACAAAATTCATATTAAATGATCATATGTTTAACCTCAAGCTCTAAACAAATGGAGTAGCACCAACTTAGAAAATATATGGCTGAAGAAGAGTCAGTATCAAGGCTATCATATCAAAGAAGTGAAGTGAGTGAGGAATTTCTCTACAAGATGGAGGTACAGTGATATGAGGAATATTCTTTGTTTCTCTGTTGTATCCTGGCTAGATTCAGGGTACAGAGACCCCTAAATGTTGTAATTCACTGTCACTCTCAAAGTGCAAATGTGTGCAGGGCTCTTCTCCCTAATTAGAACATGCATTATGACCACTCTCATGACTATGAAGGAATCACAGAGATACGGAGTGTTGACTTATGTAAGGCCTTAGAGCAAACAAAGAGGCAGATTAATATGAAATGTGAAGCTGCTGTATTGGTCAAGCAGCATATTTACAATTATGTGAACTTTCTCAGAGAGCAGAGGTAGATGATAGTGTTCTAAATTCATAGCACTTAACATAGCCAAGCTTTGAGAAACAAATGACTTGTCTGAGGCTGAGTACTTACTAGATGGGAACATTTTCTGGACATGAATGCTTGAGTTTTGCTAGTTTTTCATGAACCAAGTCTAATTGTCATGAAAATCAAAATATTCATTACCTAGAAGTCAATTGTTGATTATTCCCTACTAACTGAAACCTGAGTCTCATTGTGATTTTGGACAAAGGAGTCTGTGATAAGAAAACTAAAGTTAGGGATAAAAATGCTCCTGCCCTATTGCATGTACACAGAGATTAGTGTACAAATCAGCCTAACTTATCTCCCTACCAATATCCGTTGCAATGAAAATGTTCCTTAATTTATTTTCAGCAATTTATGTGTGGAAACTGAGCACTTTTCTCCCATTAGGTTCTTAGTAATCAACAACAAACAACAAAAATGTTGATTTAAAATGATAGCTTGGGACTATTTCACGTGTAAGACTTTAAGATGTCCTAACATATATGGGATGGCCATCAAACACATCTTTCAAATCTGAGTGTGGGAACTTTACAGAACTCCAGCCACCACTGTTACACTGAAATCAGTCTACTTAGGTTAAAGCTACATGTCCCACCTCCTGCTCCGAGGCACACACTGAGTTAAGCAGGAATGCTGAGGCAGGCCTGTTCCTGCATGACCATAGGGCTCCCTATGACCCCTACTCAAATGTCCTTAGAACTATCAACTGAGATGAGAGCTTGCTTAACCCAACCTGTCCGCCTTTGCCCAGACCCCTTAGTTTGATGATTTTTTATCAAATGTGTTTTCTTAAGTAAATGCTCCTGCACACCCGTGAGTCTCAGAATTCTCACACTAACACATCCTATTTGACAGCCATCATCTGAAGGAAGACAGATCTCCATAATAGTAGGGAATGAAGTTGGCGGGAATTTCAATTGGCTGTGTCACAGAGTTGTTCTCTTTAGCCTCTACACCCACACTTGAAAATAATTGTTAGCTCTACTGTCTCAATCCCGTCTTAATGACTTGTGAACCTTTGGTTGGGCAACCTTTGTACTTCTGTGAATCCCATTGTTGGAATCATTTTCTTGTCTTTTTATGTTGACATCACAGTAGGAAACCTCTTTGTCTTTTTATTTCCTTTTCCCCATTGACCCATGTCTATGGTTTTAGCCAGCTCCCTAATCCATATCTTCTCTTGGATTGGCAGAATGAATAAATGGATGGTTTAAAAGGGCATGAAATAAACATCTGCCTAGAAAATCTACCCCCTTTCATCTGGGCTCTTGGGTGGTTACCATGAATGATCCTTCTGTCTACAAGATGAGCAGTTGTTGAAGAAATAAAATTTCTGTTCACTGCATATTACATTATAAGACAGGAAGGAAATCTGATTTGTTTTCAGCAAGATTTTCCAAATCATGAAATAAAAAATGTTCTTAGTAAAGTATTGTTTTTAAAAAAAAAAGGTGTTTTTTTTTTTTTTTTTTTTTTTTTTTATTTTGTACAGGGTCTTACTACACAGCTCAGAGTCACAGTAATCCTCCTGTCTCAGCCTTCCCAGTGCTGGAACACAGGAGTGTGCCACCATGCCCAGTTTTGGGGCTGGCATGGTGTGCCCAGGGTTCTGGGATCCACATAGTATGTGATATATGGGATCAAACTTGGGTCCCTGCAGTTGCCAGAAAGGTGCTTAGATGCTGAGCTATCTCCTCAGCCCTAAAATATTAATTATTAAAGAATATATGTCGAAGGCTAACTGTGTATATGCCAAAGACTGTTCTACATGTAGCATATGTTATAGTGGACACGACAGCTAAAAGTCTTCTCATAGAGCTTCTCCTCTAATGGGGGAAAAATGAATATATATAGAAGGCAATTTCAGAAATTGGTATGCTATGACAAATCTAGAAAAGGTATATGTAAGAGATGGCCATATAGCTCAGTGGATTCAAGTGTCTGCAAGCAGGCACAGAGGGTAGGGGTTTGATCCCACCTGTGAGACTTTGGGGACATGTAGATGTAAGCCATGGTTGTCTTTTCTTGTCACCAAAGCAAAATATGTTCATTAGGAAATTCATAAAATAGAGGGAGGAAAATAATAGAAGCAAAAAAGAGAAAGAAAAGAGAGACAGAGAAAGAAAGAAAGAAAGAAAGAGGGAAAGAAAGAATATATATGTACCTTCTTACCAGACATAACCACTATTTTACTTTCCTCATCACTGGGACAAAATGTCCAACAGCAACGACTTAGACCAAACGGATTTATTTGGGCTTACTGCGTTTAGAGGACTCTGTCCATAGTTCTCTGGGTGCAAGGCAGCAAGGGCGTGGTGGGACAGTCTGGGCAGAGAACAGCTGCACTGTCATGGCACCCAGGAAACAGCAGCAAAGAGAGGAGCCAGGGCTTGGACACACCCCACCCTAAGCAGGCTTCACTCCTAACAAGTCTGCTTTGAACCTCCCAATGGATGTGTGCAGGGCCCCGTGGTTAGTCACCCTCCAAGGGCCCCACCTCTGAACATATGAGGCTCTTGGAGGACACTCTGGATCCAAGCCAGAACAACCACCATTCACAGTTACCTTTGATTTGTTCAGACCCTTTTTGTGCACAGTTGTGCACAAGCACGTGTGTTACAATGTTAACTATGTTGTTACCCGCACTTTACATAGTGATCATTATGTGATCAATCTCTCCACATTGTTAAATACCCATACCTCCAGAACGGCACTGTTGGGCCCTACAGATAGCTACCTAGCAGTGACGTCCACTCTAACACACACTGTGACCTCATCTTGAGATACAGAGAAGACTATTCAGGTTTCTGCCAGCAAGAGGCATCCAGGCATTTCCAGGTATGGAAAGAAAAGGCTGTCATAGACACGAAATGAAACACAGCACTGGGAAATGCGTTGGTTTCTCATAAATATTTCTTATAGGAAACTTTGGGGCAGAAAATAAAATAAGAAGAGATCATCTAGAGACCTCTTATGCAAAGCCAGCAAATGTGGAAGCCCAGGGTCAGAGCTGAGGCAAGAGTACAAAGAGAAACCCATTGCCGGAAACTCACCCTGAGCAGTGAGGTAGTAGTGGATGAGGGCATTTTTCTTTATGGCAAGCTGTATCATCTGGCACAGCTCTGTGATGGTGTGTCTGTAGGAAAGGTCACTGTCCCCAGGAAATAGAAGTGCTTGGATGGAGGAAAGACTCTGTACCAAGATAAGGCAACTGTTAAGGGAAGGAGAAGATGCCAGACACTGAATTAGATGCCCAGAGCCTATGATTGGAGAGCTGCAAGTCAGCCCTTTGTTTCCAAGGGCTTATAAACCTATCAGAATCAGGATTGCTTTTGAATGCACGACAAGCTTCTGACTCACCATGGCAACAGACTTCCTGCCCAAAGGTAAACCCAGACCCTCTGCTTGGATGTCTATTCAGTGCTAAACACACATTCTTGATATCTGAATGCTTGGAAAATATTCCTTTCTCACACATTTAGACCATCTCAAGGAAGGCCTTCAATGAAAGGGGAAACAGAGAGAATTTCACCGCCTGTGTAACTAATTCCGCTGGGGCACAGGTTCTCTCTCCCAAGCCAGCAAATGTAACTAGTCTTTCAAGGTTCCAGAGAGTATTGCCTTGAGAATCATTTCTGCCTTATTCTTACTTTGCTTAGCAAGAGGAACTGTGGAGGGCTGGCTATCCGCTGTGGGGTTCAAGGAGAATGATAGCAACAAAAGCTGTAGTTTGTTGCCTTACATTGTTACTCAAGTGGCAGACACTGTGGGAACCATGATTTGATTCTGTGAACAGTATCACTCCTGATAACTTTGCTTTATAATCTCTGCATTAAAGCTGGCCTGATTTCAAAGGGAAACAATATCATTCATTTTGATGGGAATTTTTAGAAAAGTAAGGAATGGAAAGTTTTAATTTTTGTTTGTAACCAACATTCATTCATTTAGTTTCGCTGCCCAGCTGCAATAATGAACAATGCCATGCTGAAAATGCCACTCCTCTACCATATACCATCAAGGGAGGCAGGTGTGTTCATAAGCAACTATAGAACTTATTATGTGCTATAAGGAAAGTAAATATGAATTCCGTGACTGAATCTATAACTGAAAGGGACAAGGAGGGTATATGGAGGAAATGACACAGGAGCTGGACTGTGAAGACTATGCGGGGATGATTAAGAGAAATTCCAGCTAACAGGAGCTTCATAAGCCAAGTTTGAACTGGTGGCCAACAGCGAGTTGACTGCATGACTTGGTCATCAGATGGCTGAAAGTGAGAGGAAGTAAAGCATGAAGACTGGAAATAAGATTGGATGTATATATTTCTGGGCTCTTGAATATCAAACCTAGGAGCTGAGATTTTACTCCAGTAGCTGGGTGATGACGTCAGAGCAGAGAGCTAGTGTGGGGGTCTGAGTTGGCATGGGCTGGAATAGAGAGAGCAGGGAGAAGTGGGAGCTGCAGGGATCATGCGGGCAGGAGGGACAGTGGCCAGCCAGGACAAACACAAGTCAGCTAGAGGCAGAGGCGGGTCTTGCAGCTCAGCTGTTAATTTGATATGCGAGTGTTAGGGGGTTGGTTTGCTGGCTAGGGAGGGGTTTGTCCCAGTGATAGTCCTTAGGTGAGCAATTCTCAGACTTCAATACATTGGCACCTCTCGGAGGGTCATTAAAATACAGGTCATGGTTAACCCTTTCGGAATCCCTGACTCCACTGTCATGTGGGAAATTAAACAGATTCCAACAAGATTTTAGAAGAAGACCATGTTTCTAACCTGGGTACCAACTTGGAGGACCTCCCGCTTTAGGTCCTCTGTGAATCACCTTTTTGACAGTGCAGAAAACATTACCAAGGCCCAAGGGAGGCAGAGGAAGCAATAGACTCAATGCAAGTGAATTAGGGAAGAATTTTCTTTTCCTTAAAACTTACACAGTGCCACATTCTCAGGACAAAAAAGATCTGTTAGATGAGGAGGAAAAGAAGATCAAGAGATGGGGGAGGGGGAAAATGATGTTAAAAGGAATTAAAGTGTGTTATATGCATCTGCCAACTCTTCACATGGAACATAAACATTATGTTTACATTAAAATGTCTACATTATAATGTCAACTTTATATATATATATGTATAGTTTACATTATATATGTGACTATATAATATTTATAGTATATTAATACATTAAGAAATTTTAAAACCTGTGTTAAACTGTAAGATGGAACACAGAATGTCATTAATTAAGGCTCAACCTTTTTATGTTCTCCCTGAAAATACACAGGTGAAGGTCTTAGGGGGAGACTGCATTATGATGTATGTTGTAATATTATAATCAACAATCCTGGGCTCAAAGCTTGCTAGAGTCAATAACTTCCTGATGTCAGTGATTCTACATTAAAATTGGGATAACAATGGCTACTGCACAGTTTTGTGGGGAGGGAGTATGGAAATTCAGAAAACATACGATGCTGTGTGCCCAGCACTACGTGGGGCTCAGTGAACTTTGGTTTCCTCCCTGTTCTGATCTTTCCTATGGAGTGAAGTGGGCACGCCTCTGCGGATAGCTTGGTTGGCCTAATACCCTCCACCTCAGCGGGGGCACCCAAGATCTCACAGTTGGTCAATCCTTGGATTAAACCTTGCCCTCTACAATTTTCAACTGGTATCAGCATATTGAATCCCCAAAGGACATTTGAGAATTTGTCCGGTATTTTCTGCTGCCTGCATTGAGAGCTCTGAGAAGAGCTAGGAAGGATCTGAAATGCGAGAGGGACCCAGAAGGAGAAATCATGGAAACAAAGGAAAGTTTTGTGTCCTGTGGAAGTTTGTTCCGGCCTGGTACAGCTGTCCTGACAGGCCTGGAGGCTTTGATGACGGAGGTGAGGTCCCTGTGAACCTGGAGGTTTTTCAGAATGCAACCGTGTAGCTCTTGTCTGCTAGTTAAAAAGAAGGGGAGAGGAGAGAGCTGAAAAACATGTTTTCTTTGGTCAGATAAATCTGCTGTCACACGATCCCCAGACAGGAAGGCACAGCGTAGCCTAGGCAGTGGATCGTAGAAGGCGGAGCGTCTCAGCCTGCGATGCTTTATGCCATGGGAACCTGAGGGCAAGCAAAGCCCCGAGGCTCCCTCCCCTCTTGTTGCAGAAAGGGCCTGAAAAAGTGATGTGTCTTCAGTTCAGCCAGGAGAGCAGGGTTTCACAAGAACCCCAGAAAACAGCAGAATATCTCACAGTGGTTTTCCTGCTCTGAGCTGTTCAAGCCAAAGTTTAAGGTTCAGCAGGAGGTCAGGACCTGCTGAGAAATTTTGAAGGGAGGTGACCATTTCAACTGCAGGGCTTCCACTCACTAGAAGCCAGTGGACACTACCCCCAGCTGTGATAATTAAAAAAAAAAAATCATCTAGACACTGCCAGTGTACCCTGAGGGGAAAAATTACCTAGACTGAGAACCTCTGTTCTGTGGTATTGTTCTCCAACCATACCCTTGGAAAATCCCCCCACATGCACCATTCCATAGTACTAGAAAAGAATCTAAAACCCCTCCTAGCAGAAGAGATTGGAAGTAGACAATTTGGGTGTGCTCTATGGAATCTAGCCCTAAGAAAATAAAGCACTGAAAGGCAGGAAGGGAAAATGATGAAATAAAGCCCATTTCTCAGATACAGAAAACATGACAGGAAGTGTAGAATTTGCCTCAGACACTCAGATGAGTCAGAAAGAAACTAGTACGAGAAACACAAATTAGGGTCTGCCTTCTACAAAGAAGAAAAACAATCTTATCACCAACATCCCTTTCCCTTTCCAGCCCTGGATCTTTGTGAGAGCAAGGAAGAAAAGTGTTATTCTTTCTAGAATTAGATGAAACATCCGGAATCGGAAGCAACATTTAGAAATGCTGCAAAGTCATCAAGGTCATTAAATGTTAGAGTCTCTGACTAAAACAAAAATGGCAGTGTGGGCTGAGAACTGTGAAACACCTCAGATATGGTAGTTCCTCGAACCCTTTCGACCCGCCTCTTTTATTGTCTCTTTGTGAGATGGGGAGTTGAAGCTCAGGGGTTAGGGGACTTGCCCAAGTCACTCAGCTGAGCCATGAGGCCCAAATTTTCAAATCAGATCCTCCCGCTGCTTCTTGAAGCAGTGAAGACACTGTCAGCACCATGCATCTCTACCCCTGTCAAGCCCCACTTCTGGAGGGTTATCACTGTCTCCGTTTAGGGTGTATTCTAAGAAACCCCCTTTGTTCCTCTCAGCATGGATGTGGGCAAAGGTACTGCAGCTGCCTTGGGGCTTCATCTATATTTTAAGAGGGCAGGGAGTGCTCCAGAGCGTTTCTGCAGTTAGTATCTCAGAAAGGGCAGTCCAGGTCTCGGTGCTGTGCGTGGGCCCACACCAGGGCCTCCTCTGTGCCTCTCAGGGCTCAGAGTTTGTTTCCTTGACTGGGCCTCCAAAGTCATGGACACCCTGGCACAAATGGCATGGTGCTTTTGTTTGCTTCATTCCTAAACTCAGCAAAGCAAGCTATCACTACCACTGTCTTTTAAAGGAAGCCTTTGGTAGTATATTTGATAGTTTTAAAAGGAATTTTTATTGCATTACAAGGTCATTAGAAGACAGAGCTGTTTTTTCAGCTTTCTTGTGTCCAGCACCATTCTGTGAGTCCTTTGAATACAAAACACAGATGATCGAAGCCTGCCTAGGATGATGAGAGCCGCATTGGTAGCAACTGAGAGTGTGATCTGTCTACTCCGAGCCCTGCACTCTCATACAGCATCCATGCTCTCTTTCACTTGTGCCAGGGGAAACTGAGGACCAGAGGAATGGAGTGACTTGTCTCAGGTCGCACAACTGAGAAGTTGAAACTCTTAAAAAGAGAGAGAAGTGGAAATCTTGCAATATTACTAAAAAGATTCCTGCTTCCAATCCAAGCTACAGACAGGCAGCTCTGAGAGTTCAGACTTGCTTCCTTCCACAAATATTTACTGAAATCCCAGGATAAGCCATTCACAGGAAGATGAGGCTTCCAGCAAGATTAGAATGTCTAGTCTGTGATTTCAGCACTGGATAGAGATATGCAATGGTATAAGAAAATCTGTACAGTATGAAAAATTTCTCTCCTATTTATTGCCAGCATCTACCTTCTCTTTGTGTCGACAGGCTAGGCCTAGCCCCAGATTCCTTGTCTTACTCATCCTCCCAGGGGCAACTGAGACTTTTTCCATCTCCCTTGAAACCTCCTTCTGTGAAACTACAGTGGTTTCCCAACACTTCCTGAGATCTCTCTATCTTCCATTCTCTCTACCGCTCCTCTCTCTCTCTCTCCTTTTCAGTGCCTTTCATTATAATTGTTCCTGACTTAAAATGTTGAATGCATTGGGTTGAATTAAGACACAGTGGCTTGGGTGAACTAAAACGTCAGCATCAGATCCACCACAGTGATGGGAAAACACGGAGGTCGACCCACTGTCAGCTGTCACAGGTTGCCTAGTGATGCGGTGAAAACCCAGCCACCAGTCACAGCACAGGGACACATGAGGCTGTGTTTCTTCTGTGCATTCACTAATGACCTTCAAGGCAGGAGGAGTTCAGGGTTCAGTATGCACTATACTGAGAAGGATGGAGCCTAGTGAGTGTGGAAACACTGCAGGTTGGAGCAAAGGGCTGGACATAAATGCCTATATCTGTGAAAACCACTTAATTCCTTGGCTCTTAATTTTAAATGTATGCTTTCTCTATCACCAGGAAGCCAGCTTCTCTTGTCTCGGAGGGTGACAGGTCTCCCCTCCCGGTGATAGATAGCTCAGTCACATCCGAGAAGACACAAAACCCCTTCCAGTCATTCCAGAATTAGGCCCATAGATTTCCAGCTACAGAAGAGAGCCATTCTGAATAACATGGCAGATGTAAATTATGTGCGTGAATTGATTTTGCATTAATTTCTCATAGGTTGCTTCTGTGCTATTTAAATACTACTTTTTAAAGCTGCTATGGTATTGCATTTTAAAAACCGGTTTGTTTCCATCACAGAGAAGGTGCCAGAAAGCAAGAACTAGTTTCCATATCTCTTCCTTGTGCACAAGTGCTTTCACCTGTGAGCAATTCCCAGGCCTGAGCTGCCTGCTTGCACAGCCTCCTAGCGCATGTTCTCGTGCTACTTTGGTGTTCTTCATTGTATGAGACACCGTGGGGCACAAGCTTTGCCTTTGCTCTACCTATGAAGGACCAGCCGGGCAGCCCACTGGAAACTGAGGAATAGGGTCAGATTGACAAAAGGCATTGCTGAACAGCAAGGCCTGCACACCCGGTGCTGTGGCCACTCAGCTTTCCTACTTGGTTCACGGCTTTTAGGAACCATCGCATGGAGGACAAAAGGGCGATCCACAATCACCACCCCCTTTTGTAGAAAGTTAAGGACAAGGTTACCACTGAAGTCCTGTACGTAGTATACAAGGGGTTAGTACTGCTTTGAATGCATCAGTCTTTTATATAAAAAGTTGTACAGTATGGTTGGAATACAGCTCAGTAGTACAGCTTGTGCTTAGCAGGCATAAATCCATGCACGAATTCAGCCCCCCCGCACCAAAACTGGTAGCTGGGACAAGGGCTTTTTCGATGCATGTCTTCACTGATGTTGGGTTTATCTGTGAGATACCTTTAAAATGATTTAATAAGGATCGGCAAGACAGCACAACAGTCTGCACCTGCTTAGGCAAGCTTAGGAAAGCTAAGAGGACCGAAGTTCAATCTCCTGCACCACGTGCCTCGCCAGCCCCGCCCTCAGGGCGGGCTGAGCTGCCCCCCCCCCAATGATTTAATGGGTCCACTCCCTCACTCTCACTTGTATACTCAAGCACTGAGAGCATAGAAAATGCAATTTAAAAGGAATGTGGAAATCAGATAGAAATGAAAGTTTCCATGAAAAAGGATGATGAATGCTGTCCAATAGGACAAAGGAAATCATACCACATGGAATGTGCAATCAATAATTTAAAAATTGCAAGTATTGTTAGAATACTAGAACTACTTGTTTTGAATGCCCAAGCTCTGGACTCAAACGAACTTAAGATTCCCTTCAGGAATGTAACAACCAATTAGGGAAGCCTAATTTTGTCCAAAACTGCTACGTTCGCCGAAGGGCTGCTCATATTTTGATTCTAGCACCACCTAGAGGAAAGAACGAGATAATTTTCATTCTCTAATACAGAATTTTGGTGTATGTAGCATTTTTCAGTTATCAAAATATTTCAATTTTAATACTCCATTTCATATTGAAATCAACTATATTTGAGGTAGAAACTTCTATCTTTATTGTATTACGAAAAAACTGATCTCATAGAACCTTGCTGTACAAAGATCTTGATCAAGTCATGAAAATTATCTGTGAATTGTTTTAAACATAATATCCAGGTATACGCTAATTACTATAAAATTCACCTTATCTTGAACATACAATATATTATTTTTATCAAATGTATTGAGTTACACAACCAGCAACTAATATAGTGTTAGTACATACATGTTTCTCCACCTTAACAAGACCCCTCCTATGCCTTTAGAGGTAATTAACCTCCTGTTCCACCCTAGTCATCAGGTTGTTCTGTTCTCCAAAAACTCTTTCATATTGTCATTTTCTGAGGATTTCATAGAAATAAAATTGTATAACACAGGCTTTTTTGAGTCTGGCTTCTTTTACTTAGCATAATGGTTGTTAGGTGTATCCATGTTGTAGCATTTATCAGTGTTTCACTCTTTTGTATTGCTGAGTACTGTTCCACTGGATTGATATATACATTGAGATCTGTCAGTTTATCAGAGGGTGAACACATGGTTTACTTCTTGTTTTTGCTGCTTTACATAATGCTGCTATGAATATTGGCATTGATGATTGTCTTTTTAAGCAAGAGGTCATCATTCATAAACAAGACAGAAGGTAAAATGTGTAGGTGAGTGCTTATATAAGTTATGTGTATTGAAGAGAGCAATTTGGATAAGCAAGCTGGCTATGCTCACGAGAAAGGTATCTGGGTCCTGGGCTCAGTGTGTACACTGAGGAACCAAGGGAGCGTTGGAATCACGGTCTAGCAGAAACACAGATGTGTGGACTAATCACCTGGGGTTTGCTCAGTGGGTCAGTAGCATTCAAAGGCTGTGCTGAAGGAATTTCTTATTTGCTCAACACAATCCCTTGCAGATGGAGATTTTGGTAACACTGTCTGAGGTGAAGGATGGAACTCAATTCATGTGAAGACAGGATTCAAGGAAAACTTGCAAATGTGAAAACTATGAGGTAAGAACCACACATGTTCACATCCAGGCTCTGCTGGTATTTTGACAGCATTCCTCTTCAGTGTCCCAGACAACAGCAGTGCCTACTTCACAGGGTGCTTGTGAGGCTTCGCTAAGGCAATGCATGAGAAGAAATTCATGTAGGGCCTGGTGCCACGGTGAGATCTAACTGACTGACTGATTGGTTGTACGTGAGATACCCAGAAACAATGACACTGCCCTCTATTTATTCCCCCCAATTTTCCTTCATTGGTTGTTTCTGGCCTAAGATTCCACCAAAGCAGATATAAATTTCCTTTAGAGGTATAGTGATATAATATTTGTGGAAATGAAGCCTCATAAAAAATGTATTGCTTATCAGCCAGAATGCCATAGGCTGGTAAAAAGATTTAGTGCAAATCTGAAGGGAGTGGTTAGGACTTAGGGGGATAAACGCCGGAACAATTAGCATGATAAGTTAGTAACTCATTCTGCATATAAAAATGTTGTCTAAGACTCCACAGAGTTCTCCCTATTTATGGAAGACAGTCAGAGGTCCTTGGGTTTAATCAAAATTTAATATCCTGTGAGGAGAAAGATGAAGAATACAAATTCTCAGTAATAGGCAATATGTCAAATGCAGCAATTGCCCATTTAAAAAAACCTTTCCTGCTGTCCTCTCCCTCATCAGTGTATGCAGCCTGATTTGTGGTAAGGAGAACATGGCCAGGGCCATAGTAAGGATCTGGAAAAATGAGGAGTGAGATACAAACTCAGGTTCAGGAAAATGCATTTGAGGATACAACACAACTACAGCTTCTCTCTCTCTCTCGCTCTCTCTCTCCTCCTTCCTCCTCCTCCTCCTCCTCCTCCTCCTCCTCCTCCTCCTTCTTCTTCTTCTTCCTTCCTTCCTTCCTCCTTCCTTTCTTAATGCATTTAGCATAGGGGATACAGGGTCTACAGGGTCTTACTACATAGATAGGACTGGTAGTGATCCTCCTGTTTTCAGCCTTCGAAGTGCTGGGATTACAGGCACGCGCCACCATGCCCAGTCTCAGTTGCCATTTCAGTGTGTTCTGGGGGTGGGACCAGCATGGCACGCCAGGGAGTGAACCCTGGCCACTGTGGTCTGCCTTACCAGGCACTTTAGTCCACTGAGCTATCAGACTTGCCCAAACCATGATTTCTACAATGACAAAACAGCATATTAAAGAATATTCAAATCAGCATTTCCTTCCAAAGAAAGCTTGAAGAGTCATTTAGTTTGGGGCTGGGGAATTTTCCACGAGCTGCTTATGCCTTTATGTTCACCCAAGCAATAAATTAAGAAGACTGAAGTCACAAACAACTCCAGAAATTATTTTGTTAAGAGAAGCAAGAATGTGAGGAGCAAGCAGTCATTGGATATGCTTGCTTGTCTTCAGTTCAATTGGTTGTAGCTCAGTTAGATAAAGGACTGTGCATGTGTTTAGAATGTCACAAGTATCTTAGGGCAAACCAAGTGAAATGCACAGAGGAAGCTAAGTTCAGGGAACAGCAACATGATCAGATGTGTGGGTATATGGTCGTCTGCTGTGTAACTTTGAGTTTTTCCACCAAAGCCATCAATGATGGGTTCAAACACATACATGACCTGCTGTGGCTAAGGAGGTGCAAATAGTGACAGCTTGATGGTTCCAGCTCTAGTCCTTAAGACTTAGGCAGTGAGTATTCTGTTGCCTTCTTCAGCTTCTGCCATGACAGCAACAAATGTTCCATTTAGCCAAGTGGCCCAGAACAGGAGCAGGAGGAGGAGGAGGAGGAAGGGGAAGGAGAAGAAAAGGAGGGAGACAGGCACATGGAGCAGATATGGCCTCACTTAGTCTAGATGAGCCAGCCCTTGGCGATCCATGGGTAGACAAGCAAGAATAAGTAATCACTGTTGAAAGCCATTGAATTTTGATGTTGTCAAGCAGTGTTTTTGTGTCAACAGGTGGCAAATTATACATGCTATTTTATAGGGTTATTTGGAAAGGAAGTTGAGAGGATGTTATAAGGATAATCAGATCTTCATGTTCCTATTTCCTCTGTGAATGAGTTTCAATAACAACCTGAACATCCCTTGTATCTAAAATTGGCAGTTAGACTACTGAGAACCAACAAAACAGAATGGGACCAACAAAGTCAGAATGCTCTGGCTTTTATTTAGATAATTCTTCCTTATCCATTGAGATCTGCAAAAACTCTTCTTTGTTTCACATCCTCCCATTTAACTAAAATGAGAATATATGTCAATTTTCAATCCTATGTTAGTTATTTTTCTCATTGCTGAGACAAAATACTTGACACCCAATGTAAAGGAAGAGAGGCTTATTTGGCTCATAGTTTGTAGAGGTTTTAATCTGTAATTGGCTGGCTCCAAGACAGGAAACACGTAGGTGACGGGCAGCAGTTCATGGCAGCAGAAGGCAGCAAAAGCAACAATAGAGCACAAGACAAGGCTTCTGATGGCCCTCATAGTTATCCAGTCTACCAGGATTAGGGCAGTGCTAATCCAGCCAGTGGGTTGATCCAACAACTGCCTACCCTTAGGCTTCATACCCTTAATCCTAACACTGAACAAAAGAAATGAGATACATATTCATGGGCAGGAAAATACATTCAATGATGCAACACAACCCAATCATGATTTCTAAAGTGACAAAAACAACATATTCAAGAGTGTTTAAGCTAGAGAATTACCTCCCATTAAAAGTACAATTACAAAGTTTAACCACGAGGCATAAAAAGTAAAACCAGATTAGTACATTGAGTTATAAAAGACTCAAGCCAACAGATTCTGACATTGCCAGTTCCGCTGATGACCCACTCCTATTATGGAATATTGGACTATGTATACAATTACTCTCTCTTAGTTCCATTAGAAGAAATATTTGTACCAATAGTCTTTAGAAAACTTATGTCTGCATCTTGTACTCTAAACAACTACTATAACAATATGCATTGTATTGATTATTGTGGCTGTCCTACTGATGTGTTCTGAAACTGTCTCATTACTATTTCTTTCTTGTAGAAATTAATAAAAATAAAATTAAAAATGTGTAGGGTCTCTACATAACTAAGATTATGAAAGCCAAGTAAAATTATGTTGGATAAATCTCATTTTTTATTATTACAGTTTTTCTGTATTTTTTAGAGGAGGGCCTCCAGGGTGTTCAGGATCTCACTACTAGATTGCACTCATAGTGACCTGTCTGTTTACAGCCTCCCAAGAGCTGGGATTACAGGTGTGCACCACAACGCCCAGTCTCAATTGCCATCTCAGCATGCCCTAGGGGGCAGGGCTGGCATGGCAGGCTCGGGGGTCAAACCCTCGGTCCTTGTGCCTGCTTGTAGGTGCTTTAATCCACTGAGCTATTTTAAAACTCATTTTAAAAGCCAGTATATAATCCATATGGGTATCACTTAGGAGAAGTGTATGTGAGTAAGCTGTGTTGGAAGAAAGCAAGTCATCTTTGATAAATAGTTTAGTTGATGTGACAGTGAAGTACAAACTGTGGAAATAAAAGCAAGTTTGAAAAAGAAGTTAGATGAGACACACTTAAGAGACAGTTTTGAGATTCATGACCAATATCCTATTTGATTTAAAGAAGTTTAGCTATATTTTCATTTCCAGGAAACAAACTTCATGAACAAAGAGATTCTAGAATAACAAAATGGCTAGGGTAATGTTTCCTAATTTATCATGATCTCTGGCCTAAAATTTTGATCTAATTTTGCAATACTGCAGGGTATTTCACATAGTGTGAGTTGATGCTTTTTGCAAAAGTATATTTTGTATTGCTGTGGATTTCTTAAAGCAATAAAATATACATGCTCTTAAAAAAGCACAATTACAATTTTTGATTATCTTTTTGTCTTTCAATCATAAACTAGATTCAGCCATCTCTAAAAAGCTCCATCTAAGCTTCTGAGGCTTTCAGGGAACAGCTAGACAACATCCATAGCAGTTTGTTTTATCTGTTTGACGTCTTCTTTTTATAAACCTGGCAGGCTTGGTGTTGTGCTAATTCTCTGCTGTTAGAGTTGGTAAAGAAGCCTAGAGCATCCCTAAGAACTAGGGGATTTCTGGATTAAAAGAAGAATAGTGTCACATTCATGCAGGCATCCCAAAGAATCCCTGGAAAAGCTGTTTGAAGAATTCTAAATACTTCTACTCACTGTTGAGGTTAGCCTTCCCGCATATGCTGTTCCGTACATCTTAATTCTACACTGGATATATGGAGGCGAAGGGTTCAGATTCCGTGCTGGGGGCTCAGAAGCCGCAGTTGGCTGTGAGACTGGAGTACCATGGTAGACTGTAGAGGTAGTGAGCAAGAACAGCATCAGCACCAAGGCAAAAGGATTGGACATTGAAGTCAGTTAAGAGGACAAATGGTCGGACCAGGCAGGGACAAGACAGAGGCAGGACCATGGCCTACAGAGAAACTCTGGATGACTTTGTATGCTGAGGAGTTTCTGTTAGTTCCCCTGGCTCTGTCCCACTTGGGCTGCACTCCAGTTTGAAACCAGGCTCACGGAGACTTAGAGGAGAGAAACAGGACTGGCCTAAACCTGCCGACCATGAGTGCAGTGCTCTTCCAACTTCATGCTGCCTTGCTTACCTCAATTCTTATTTCTTTTTGAACAAGACCCATCATCAAGAATGAAATTTGAAAATAGCACGTGATGTGTCCAGCTTTTTAGATGCTTCTAACTTGCTAGATTTTCCTTCACTCTCAACCAAGAAGTTTCATATCTCAAAATTTCTGAGCTCCTTACATGTCATCCCACCCTGCACGCATCTTTTCATTTTTATTTTCCTGGGGTAGAGATAAATGTCCTACGGCTCACTGAAAGAAATTAAATTAATATCTCACTGAGGGAAGAAGAGGAAAACTAGAAGGAAAGGACCAGGATCTCTAGAGTCCCAGCTTCATCTGAGGGGAAAGACTTAGGGAAACAGTTCTGGTCATCACAGTGGGGACCCACCTTACTGTCAGGGTGACCAAACAACCCAGTTTTCTTGGGAGTAAGGGATTTCCAGAAGCACAGGACTTGTAGCGGTAATATCGGGCATTCATCCTCTTTATCCACTCAATGAATTCAGAAATTTTAAATAACTAGTGTATAAAGACAGAAGTAATGAACACCTAGGGACTGTATTACTTACATATTGATCACATGACCTGTTGCATTAGTTTTCTATTGTTATATATTAAATCACCACAAACTTAGTGGCTTACCACAACACACATGTGTTATCCCACAGTTTCTATGGGTAGGACTCTAGATATAGCTCAACTGAACTTCTGCTTAGATTTATTTTAATCAAGGTGTCAGCCTAGCTGCCTTGTCATCTGAAGGCTTGAGTGGTAAAACATTCACTTCCAGACTCATTCAAGTGGTTGGTAGAATTCATTTCCTTCTGAGCATGGGTCTCACAGCAAGCAACAAAGAAAGTATATGGCCCCTAATACTCTCAGTTCATCTTCTAAGGCCTTTTTCTTGAACAAATTAGGGTCACATTATATACTGTCCCTTTTGATTAACTCAAAATCAGCTGCTCTTAGTTATAGCTTCAAAATTTCTTCACCTTTGTTAGAATCTACTGGAAATAAGTCACATGTCATGGCCACACTTGAGGGATAATGCTGGATCTGAGCACCGGAGATTGGAAGTCATGGGGTATGTCCTAGGGCCTTTGCCATAAAAACTATCCCAAAACACAGTGGCTTGAATGTAGTCTTTTTATTTGCATGGTATGCAGCTTGGTGGCAAATTACTTGCCTAGCAGGTGTGAGGCTCTAGGATCAATTCTCAACATGGTGAAAACAGTCTTTCATTGTATTTTTTTCTTCATGGTCTGAACTTCTGCTTGGGCACATGTGAAGCACAGACAGATGGCAGGTTGTCTGACCGCATACTGTTCGTTAGTCTAAACTGTCTTTCTCGCATGTAATCAAATCCTCACATGGTCCTACTATGCAGTGGGATGGTTCTACTGTGCACTGGGATGGCCTGGGTTTCTCCTCATGCTTCCTCAGTAGCAAGAGAGCATAAGCTCCAACATGTGAGGCACCTTTTGTGCCTGTACCACATCTCATTGGCCAAAGTAATTCATAAGATAGAGATTTCAATCAGTGTGGAGGGAAATACATGGAGCATAGATTTAGGATGACATGGCTTATGGAGAGTGAACCTGTTTTTGTCTGTCACAGTAGTATTGAAAGAAGCATTGAAATTTTTTCTTGCTCATGTTTAGATGAAAGATTAAGAGTCACTTTTGGGGGCTGGTGAGATAGTTCAGTGGAATAAAGCACCTGCTCAGGCAAGCTTAGGCATGTGCAGGGATAGCGGTTCAATCCCTGGCACTATAGGCCATGCCAGCCCTACCCCAGGGCACAATGGCACGTGCCTATAATCCTACTGCTGGGGAGGCTGAAAGCCAGAGGATCATTATGAGTTCGTCCTGTATAGTGAGAACCTGTAACAACCAAATACACTTTAAAAAAAAAAAAAGTCACTTTCCTCCTGTGGCCCAGTAAGGCTGCCCAACGCACACAGAAGTAGTGGCTACAAATTCCTCAAACCTAGAGGCCTGGCTCCTGTTTTCCCGGACTATCTGAACCTCCTGAACTGCTATAAATAGCCTTAGGAAGAGGAAGGAATTTCCTTAGCAATGACTAATATGTGCTTCTCAGTATATTGCAATGATGCAACTTGGAATATAGTTTGATTTAGAAAAATAAAACACAAGAAGATTAAACAGTAATTTTTGCCAACCACATTTTTACTCAGAATCCTCAGAATTTGAAATCATGTCATAATGCTTTTTTCATCATGATCTTTTTCTTTTCTTTCTTTCTTTCTTTCTTTTGTACTTTAGGGAAGGGTCTACAGTGTGTTCAGGGTCTCACTACTAGATTAGACTCACACAAGTACACGCTACCACGCCCAGTCTCAATCACTGTCTCAGTGGTCCCCAGGGGTGGGGCCCACATGGCCATCATGACTTTTAAAAACCACTCTTTGGCTTGTTCCTCACAACGTCTCTCCTTAACCTGGGCAAGTTAAATTCCAATTTACATAAGGAACTCCATGCCAACCTGAAATAATGAATAACTGCCATTGTAAAACCCACTGAAATATTAGCATTGCATCCTTTTGGCAAAACCCCCAAAGAATTTAAAATTATAAACAAAAATAATAAAAATTCTGGGCTGGCCAGACAGCTTAGCAGACTAAAGCACCTGCTTAGGCAAAGCACAGCAGCAGGGATTCAATCCCTAGCCTGCTGTGCCAGGCCCACCCCTGGGGCACGCTGAGATGGTGACTGAGACTAGGCAGGGTGGTGCGAGACAGCAATCACACGCTGATCACTGTGAATCCTATCTATGTAGTGAGACCCCGGAGACCTTGTACTAAATACAAAAAAAAAAAAAAAAAAAAAAGAATAAAAATAATAAAAATTCAAAAGTAAGTTCAATATAAATTCTGAATAAATCAGGAAGAGAAGAAAGTGACAAGGAGGATAAGCAGGAAAAAGAAGCATGGTGGTCCTTTTTTCTTTTCCTTTAGTACCTAGACTCAGCAATAAGCTAGAGAACAAAAGTCTTTTTAAGAAATGCATGATGTGATTTGCCTATAGCCAATTTGAACCTTCATTTACGTTGGGTCTGTGGCATTGAGCATTAGTAGTCTCCCCCAGTTAGCTTCTACAACCTCCCCACTGGCCTACTGTCATAGCTAAAGGAAGGCTCAGATGGAACATACGTGATAGAACTTCTTAGCAAACAGGCACACGGGCAGTCATGCTTGTTTTTGTTTCTTCTTCTTTTCTAAGTATGCTAGGTAAGAATTCTACCCACTCCCAGCCCAAAGTCTGTTCTTTCAGTTCTCAGAACTTTCCCAGCTGTCTTATATGTCCGAATGCTCCATTATTATTCTCGCAGCAGGATTGTATTTTATTTTTTAGCTTTAAGCTACAAAGATGATCTGGAAAGTCTTCCAATGGATCAGGTCACAGAGTCATGTCTTAAATGGTGCAACAAAGAACCTAAGAGAAGAATTCTAGACCCAGGGCACCATTTCAAAAATTTTGATACATTAGAGCTACAGTTCAAATCTTTTCTGTGACAACCCACCAATCTATCTTGCTTCCCTTCCTAAGGCAGCCATAATTTGGGGAGCCTCTTCATACAACTTCTATGCATTAGACTTACTAAAGAATTATGTCCTTATAAATCCAATGTGAGTTGAAAACATAAGTCAAAAATATAATTAATATAGCTGAGCCATGGAATGTTATAGCTAGCAACACAGTACACTACAGAATGATGGTCGTTGGCCCTTGTATCACATAGCTGGGCCAGAGATGCCCCTCACTGACACTATCACTGCCCTGTGGTACAATAAACTATCATATTGCATGTTTCTAGCCTGAAAAGTCAAAATCCAAAGTTAAAGGCTGTTTCTATCAAATTTTAATGACATTTACTCCATTGTAAGTAAAAAAGTTAAATTGGACCATCATAAGTTTGAAATCATTTTTACTCATGAATGTAACTTCCACATGTCTTATATAATATTGTCATGTTACTCCAAGTGAGATTTTTATTTTCTGTTTCCTTGCATTTTTGTTATGAAAAATTTAAACATGTTAAAGTTGAAAAACTTATAGTCTACATATATTACATTCACCTAGGTTCAACACTCTTTATATTTTTCTAAATTTATCTCTTCAAATAATTTACCTTTTAAAAATAAATCGTAAATAATGCTACATTTCATCCTGAAGTATTTCCCACGTAATTCCGAAAAATAGCTCATTTATCTTCCTTTGTGGCCAAGTAATACTCCATTGTATACAAATACCACGTTGTTTTTATCCATTCATCTGTTGATGGACATATAGGTTGCTTCCAAGATTTAGCTATTATGAATTGTGCTGCTATAAACGTGGTATGCATGTATTACTGTATGATGATGTCTTTAACTCTTTGAGGAAGATATGTAGAAAGGGAATATTTAGGTTAAATGACTTAGTTTTAAAAAGAACTTCCATATTGATTTATACTATGACTGTACTAGTTTATACTCCCACCAGAAATATAAAAGGGTTCATTTTTGTCCCACAGCCTCACTAATATTTCTTATTAGGCTCATAGCCTCACTATATTTTAGGCTATATTAGTGCTCTGTCTGAGGAATAGCTGGAAAACTTTTTTCCTAACTGTAGTGTGTCTTTTCTCTTTGTTGTTTCTTCTGCTGTGCAGAAGACTTGTAATTAACCCAACAAAGGAGGTAGCCTGTAAAAGGCCTTGATTCTCATGCAAAAAAGAAACCGATATCTGCCTAGAATTTCCTGATGTGGCCTCAGATAGCTACCAATCTCTTGTCATCTCATTTGCATATATGTAGATCAAGTATCTATGTAATGAAATTGTACTATAAAATTGACATAGGCATCATTATATGTGTACAGTGTGCAGAGAGTTTATTCCACACATATTATTCCTTCTCCGGAGATGTTTTAAGAACCTTTTGTGGTACTTGGATAGAAGTTCCTGTTGAAAGTCAGTTTATTCTCTGTTAGAAGACATTGCCTGGGTCTACTGATTCATTTTCATGAGACTTCTGCCATCCTTGATTCAGTCTTATCTGCCTTGGATGTGGCATCTTTGTATAAGGGCCTTTATAGCAAACAAACTTTATGATTCCAGATACTTCACCCCTACTTAAGCACTGTTCTTGAGATTCAGTTTCTCAGGCATTTATTTTCTCCAGTGAACTATGCAAAAGTTCTGACAATTTGGTTTCTTGTTATTCCAGAATATATACTCTCTCTTATGTGTGCTCTTCAATACATGTTTTCTCTTGCTCTGTCATTTCTCAATCTTTGCTGGCTATTTTCTTTCATAGTCATGTTAATTATGGAACTATTCAGATGTGGCTTTAGATGTAAGGCATTATTTCTTAAATAGACATCAGGATAGAAAAGTTTCTTTCTCAAACACAAAACATCCCAACAAGAGCTCAAAGGTGTATGCTGATAACTGCATCAACATGTGTTGCCAACATTACATAGGCTTTATTGTTGTTTTAAGTTTCTGCCCTATAGAAGAATGAAGACAGTTTTGATGACAGTAGCAAGTTTTCTGTACTGAACCTTAATGCCAAAAGCTCAGATTAATAGCATTCATTTTTAGGATGTTTATTTCTTCTTCAAGAAAACATGGTATTTTAGAGTAAAGTTTAAAGTAGAGCAATTTCTAGGGACAAACTGGCTTGCTTCAACCTATTATTGAAGCATTCTATGGGCTAAATGTTTGCTTTTATATAGTTCTAATTATCTTTGTTCCTCTTCTGGTCTCTGGGTACTCAGATGCCCTTCCTATCTCTAAGATCCATGCTTTGTTCTACTCTTTGATCATTTTTAAGCTAAGGTTGCCAGATGAAGTGTAGTTGGCTCAGTTACATTTGAATTTCAGAAAAACAATAAAAATTTTTGCTATAAATATGACCCTTACTTTAGAATAAATATTCATGAAGAATACACTAATAAATTATGCATTATTAAATTTAGCAAAACTAGCCTAGCACTTAAACTCTGAAAAGTGTAAAACATTCCTAAAAGATGTTAAAGATCTACATAATTGGAAAAATATCCCCTGTTCGTGTGTTGAAAATTTATTGCTGTTCAGATGGTAGCTCTCCAAACTGATGTTCAAATTCAGTGTATCCCATACCTTGATACGAGCTGCTGTTCTGTAGAAACTCACGTGATGATACTAAAACTTATTTGGAGGTTCAAGAGACCCAGAACAGCCATAACAGTCTTAGAAACAAACAGCAAATGGAAGGATCCCTTATAAATTTTAGAACTGGCTATCAAGCATGAAATCAAGACAATATAATATTGATATAAGAATAGATATATAGATTACCAGACAGAATTGAAAGGCCAGAAATAAACTTAAATATTTATAGCAATTGATTTTTGACAAGTGTACAAAGACTATGGGAAAAGAATAGTTCATTGGGACTTAGAAAATAGCAGGCCATACAATGACCTTGGAACTAAATGAGATGGTACCTCCTCGAAAGCAACTTCAGAAGCAAAGTGCTTACCTCTCCCTCCTGGCTGTCTCCCAGATGCACTTTACACTGAAAGTTCATCATAGAACCAGAATTCCTTTTGCCCAAGGTGTGTCAGAGGAAATAACAATAGTACACTAATTTCCTTGTGTTTTTCTGTACAGGAGTAGCCTTAAACAACTTCTCTGACTTACCTTTTCTGTTAGTAGATTGTAAGATCTTCACTCCAGAATGGCTCCTACCCAGCAGGAAAGGGATGCTACACAGAACAGTTGAGAAGAATCTGAGCAGAGGGGTCTTACTGGGTCCTCCCCTCATCTAGAACCATTGGATGATATCCTTTTGTCTAACCGTATGTCTACAAGACTGTTCCTTCTCATTGAATCTAAGCATCATAATTCTTTTACACATATCTTTGGGTTGTCATTTCTGAAGGCCCCAAGTAACACAAACCTTTGATTAAGTGCATTTCTTATCTTTTTTAAATAGTTTTTTATTGTTTAAATTTAACAATGGTTATATTACATATTTTCATCATCAGATCAGTGTAGATTAATACAAATAGGTATATAAGATTGATCAAAAAATTAAATACTAACCCTTCTAAATCAACATTACTTTTTTTTTCTTATCTTTTTATAATTGTTTACTTGTCCTTTTGAGGAATGTTAGCCATGACTTAAGATGAGGAGGAAAAGTATCATACCCTTCTACCCTTGTAGGTTTTTCAACAAATGTGTTAAAACAATAGGACAGACACTGGCAAGAATGAAGTTGGCTCTTATCTTATACTGTATATAAAAGCTAACCAAAAAATGGATCAAAGACAGCCACATAAGAGTAAACACTATAGCTCAGTGAACTGAAGCCCAATGCTCAGGCGGGTGCAAGCACCAAGGTTTGATCCCCAGTGTTCCCTGCCAGTCTCGCCCCCTGGGGCACCCTGAAACAACAAATGAGATGGCATGGTGGCACATGCCTGTAATCCCAGCACTTGGGAGGCTGAAAACAGGAAGATCACTGAGTGTGATTTGTGTAGTAAGACCCTGTAGACCCTATACTAAATACATAAGAACAAAAGAATCAACACTATAAAACTCTTAGAGAAAACATTGAGATAAATCTTTGTGAATCTGAATTTAGCAATGAATTCTCAAGTAATCAACAGCAAAATCAACAGCAAAGAAAGGCCTAACTGGACTTCATCAAAACTAGAAATGTTCATGGAGCTAAGGACATTATCAAGAAAATGAAAATTAACCCACAGAATAGGAAAAATGTTCGCAAGTAATATATCTGACAAAGGACATGTATCTAGAATATATAAAGAACTCTTCTACTCTGTTGTGATTTGTGTCTAGCTATCCCCCCAAAATCTCATGCAGTCATGGGGCTTGTAGAACTTGTGATTAGTTCATGATCCAAGGCTGGGATTATAGGTCTGAGTACCGCTGGGACTATGGATGTGAGAGCTACACCCAGCCTGGGGCACACAGCCTGAATGTAACGTAAGAGCGACAGAGCGACAGAGAGACAGACTTCTCTGCAGCTATGACTGCCACTACTCCTCCCATTCGCTCTTGCTCTGTGCCACTGCCATGAACTGCTGCCCTCTGCCATGTGCCAGTCTGCCTTGGAGCCAGCCAACTATGGGCTGAAACCTCCAGTAACAGTGAGCTAAACAAACCTTTCCTTCCTTAATTTTGAGTATCTGGTATTTGCCCCAGCAACAAGAGAAAAGCAACTGAGACAAACCCCAATTCAAAAAAAAAAAAGACAAATCAGATTTTTAAAAGGGTAATATCCAAACAAATGTTTCTACGAAGATATTCAAGTAAGCTTCTGAAAAGATTGTGAAGGCCATTAGATATCTGGGTAATGCAAATGAAAACGCCAATGTGACATGGTTTCACACCCATTAGGAAAACGTAATAGGTCAAATATAACAAATGCTCAGGAGGATATACAGTCCTCATTAATGTTGATGAGAATATAAAAGGGTATAACCATTTTGAAAACAGACAGATCCTCACAAAATTCAAAATAGACTCACTGTGTGTCCCAGATAGCCCACCTTTAGGTTTATATGTTACAGAAATAAAAACATGTGTTACAAAACTTGTATATATAGTATCATAAATAGTAGCATTGTTCATATTATATGAACAGTGGTTCTCAATCTGTGGGTCGTGACCCCTGGTGGGGGTCGAACAACCAAAACACAGGGGTCACCTCAAGTCATTCTGAATCATAACTGTAGCAAAATTACAGTTTTGAAGTAGTCACCAAAATTATTTTTTGGTTTGGGGTCACCGTAATATGAGGAACTGTATTGTGGGGTCACAGCATTAGAAAGATTGAGAACCACTGCAACAACTCATTGTCCATGAGCTCATAAATGGGTAAACACAGTTTGACATATCCATACAGTGAATATTACTCAGCCATAAAAAGGAAATATTTATTCTTCAACGTGGATGAACTTTGAAAACATGCTAAGAGAAACTAGTCATAAAGTTCATACATTATGGGGCTGGCCAGTTAGCTCAGCAGACTAAATCACATACTTCGGCACATGCACGGACCAGGGTTTGACCCCTGGCATGTCGTGCCAGCCCTACCCTTGGGGCACACTGAGACAGCAATTGAGACTGGGCATGGTGGTGCACGGCTGTAATCCCAGTGCTTGGGAGGCTGAAAACAGAAGAATCACTAGGAATCCAATCTGTGTAGTGAGGCCCTGTACTACATACATAAAAAGATCATATATTATGATTCCATTTACTGTATATAAAATATCTAAAAATGTAAATCTATAGAGACAGAAAGAGTAGCGATTGCCTAGGAGCTGGTGAGATTAAAGTTGTTTTATTTGTTTTGTTTTTTGCATGCAGAAATGGGGCAGATTGACAAGTAAAGGGTATGGGTTTTCTGATGGAATGGATGAAGCTGTCATGAAACTAACTGTGGTGGTGATTGCTCCTACCTGTGAGGATACTAAAAACCATTCAATTATCATTGTGAATGAACTATATATTAATAAAGCTGTTACAAACTAAAGTCATCATTGTTTTTTGAAAGTTCCATTAACTGAAGTTCCTATAGTTTTATGTGCTAAATCTGGAAACTGTTTTGTGAGAGAAAGGCTCAGCATCTCGTCAGAAATTATATTTCTGTATTATCAGTCATGTCTATTTTTCTCTTCTTTGACCTGAAGAAACTGTTCTGCCCTTTGCCCATCACATCTGTCTTGTTGCTCAAAGCAATCTGCTTCTCCTTTACTTTGTGGCTGGATTAGTCTTTTTGCAGGATGGAAGTCTAGCCTATATTCTGTTATTGCGAGGACTAAATTTCATTTTGCCTAGTGACATTTCAGAATTGGCAAGCTTCATAGGAAAGGTTTCCTGCAGAGGCAATGTCTTCTCAGTCTAGAGCACCATTTTTTTAATGAATAGGAATGTTGAGGCTCTCCCTCTGATAAAGCCCATGTTTTTCAGATATTGTTGCATATCAACAGCACAAGGGATGATTTTTAAATTCCAGATTCCTCAGCAACATTCTTGGCCAAATAAATCTGAAAATCTGGGGAATAGCACCCCGATCATTAACTTTTCAACCCTTTGTGTGACTCTAATGTGCTTGTCCAATGCAATATCCTGCAAATCATGCAGGAGTTTCTTGAAGAGTGTATTCTGACTCAGTAGGCCCCCAAATCCTGCATTTCCATCAACTTCCCAGTAGAAGATGAAGAAACTGCTGGTCCATAAACTACTGTTTGAGTATCAAGGATTTACAGCAGGATAAGAGATAAAGACAGAGGACAGACTAGCAAATGTAGCCTCAGTTAGGGAAGCCCACTCAGAGTAACACTGCTGTTTCTATGTACTTGGGACTTGATGTTTGACATTGCTACATGTTTACTACTACTACTACTACTACTACTACTACTACTACTACTACTACTAGTAGTAGTAGTAGTAGTAGTAGTAATAGTAATAGTAATAACAATAACTGCCAACTTTAACTGGGTGATTACTATAGGCAGTGTCTGCAAACCTCACTTAAGACTTAGGAGGCCCCTGTAGAGGGGTGCATCAGGTGCTGTTGATGTCCACCCTCTGTCTGCTGGCCCACTTCCAGCTTCCCATGAAATCATGATTGGCAGTTCTCATACTGGCTGCATACTTTCAATGCCAGAGTTCTTTGGCTTCTCTTTCTGAAGGCTTTCTCCAAAGCTACAGGGACAGGTTCAGCCTGTGCTGGCCAACATGGAGAAACCAACACTGTATTCGCCTGGCATATTTTTTATGTACAGTTTAGTGTAAAACGTTCATAGCAGTTTTAACAACAGTTTTAGCAACAGTGGTTGTTTCATAAGCAGGAAACAACCCAAACATCCACCAGCAGGAACAAAAATGATTTATTCATATGACAGAGAAACTGGAGGAGAAGGTAGAGGAGGACGAATAAAAGAAGAAAAGGAGAAAAAGATGAAAGGAATGAGAGAAAGAGAAGAAGGAAAAGGAGGAAGAGGAAGAGGAAAGAGAAAGACTGCTTTATGTAACAACATGGATGCATTTCATCAGTGTGATGTCAAGCAAAAGAAACAATAATCTATATGGCACTCAAGCACAGACCAAACTAATCAAGGGTGATGTAAGTGAAAACAGTAGCTATCTGGGGGTTGGGGTGTACTTGGGGGGTAGAACACATACTGAGGTGCTGGGCAGTGGCTTCAGGATACATACTTATACTCACATTCACCAGGAAATACTTTTAACACTTGTGTGTTTCATGCACATCACTGTATTTTATGTGCTTCATATAAAGTGGAGAAAAAGGAAGCCTTCTGTACCATTGGTAGGCATGTAAATTCGTGCAGCCACTGTAGAGAATAACCAGATGGAGTTTCCTCAAAAACTAAAAATAGCCCTGCCATAGCATCTAGATATAATTCTCCTCATACAGGAAGGAAATGGAATGAGTCTCAAAAGAGATGTCTGCATACTCATGTTTATTGTGGCATTATTCACAATAGTCAAAATACAGAATCAGCCTACGTGCCCTATTTATCAATAGACAAATAGATATAAAGGTAGTATAGCCACATAACAGAGTTTCATTCAGCCATAAAGAAGATGAATGTAGGGCCAGCAAGATGGTTCAGCGGTCTAAGGGACCTGCCTAGGAAAGCTTAAGCAACCGCAGTGACTGTGGTTCGATCCCCAGCACCATATGCTGTGCCAGCCCCACCCCCAGGGCTGGCTGAGCCAGCCATATTATAGAAAAAAGATGAAGAAGAAGAAGAAGAAGAAGAAGAAGAAGAAGAAGAAGAAGAAGAAGAAGAAGAAGAAGAAGAAGAAGAAGAAGAAGAAGAAGAAGAAGAAGAAGAAGAAGAAGAAGAAGAAAAAGAAGAGCCTTTCAGCCGGAACTGCCATCTTCCAGTAATTTGTCAAAATGACTAACACAAAGGGCAAGAGGAGGGGAACCCGTTATATGTTCTCCAGGCCCTTTAGAAAACATGGGGTGGTTGCTTTGGCCACATACATGTGAATCTACAAAAAGGGTGACATTGTAGACATCAAGGGAATGGGTACTGTGCAAAAAGGAGTGCCTCACAAATGTTACCATGGCAAAACAGGAAGAGTCTACAATGTTACCCAGCACACTGTTGGCATTGTTGTAAACAAGCAAGTTAAGGGCAAGATACTTGACAAGAGGATTAATGTACCTATTAAGCATATTAAACATTCAAAAAGTCGTGATAGCTTCCTGAAACGTGTCAAGGAAAATGATCAGAAAAAGAAAGAAGCCAAAGAGAAAGGTACTTGGGTTCAACTGAAGCGCCAGCCTGCCCCTCCCAGAGAAGCCCACTTTGTGAGGACCAATGGGAAGGAACCTGAGTTGTTGGAACCTATTCCCTATGAATTCATGGCATA
>PVJA010004257.1:75514-87651 GCA_004027025.1 Myocastor coypus | reverse complement strand
TGGTTGGCTGCCTCTGCCACCATTTTGCTGCTGTTCTGCTGCCTTGAACTGGATGCTCTCCGCCCTGCTCCACTCAGCCTTGGGCCAACTGAATATGGACTGAAACCTTCACAAACTGTGAGCTAAATAAACCTTTCCTTCCTTCATTTTGAGTGTTGGGTATTTGTTCCAGCAACGAGCAAAAAGTAACTAATACAGACTGGAAGTGGTGGTGCTCACCTGTAATCCCAGTAATTGGGAGGCTGAAACCAGGAGAATCTCTAAGAGTCCTATCTACATAGTGAGACGCTGTAAATCCTGCAATCATAAATAAATAAATAAATATCAGCATAGGAAATTCAGTATCTTGTTTGATATACTAGTCAACTAGGATCACTGGCAAATTGGGAAGAACCTGAATGAAAGTTGGAAATTCCTTCTAAAGGTACGAAAGAGAAGAAACAGTCGTGGTGAGGGGAAACTGGTAGGAATTTGTAATAGTCTCTTCTCAAAAAAAATTGTATTAGAGAACTTTATCAAAATATACAAAAGACAAAACCTTTCATGATGCTTACACACTGTATATGAACATTCTGTCAGGCTTTTAATTTACTGACTATAAAACAACAAGGCTGAGGCCTACCAAATAACAAGTTTCTATGCCTACATAAATTAAACTGGTGACCCTAAATAAAATACAGTACATATAACTATACAAAATTATGTAATACATAAAACAGCCACAGGTCCTAGTATTATTTTGAGCACTTATGTCCAAAACATTCAAAAGCATACTATCTATATGCTTATGAAAATGCATGATGTCTTGAAAATCAAATATGAAGATGAAATAAATGCTTAACAATGCTTAGAGTGAATTAGAGGAGCAAGACAAGAAGGATAACTATTGCTTAAGTATACACGTGGAAAATCCCACCTCACTTTCTCTTCTTCCAAAAGTTGGGGTTTGACGATCGCAATATGTTTGAAAAGCAAATTCTGAAATAATTAAAGAAGACTGCAAAAAAATTAAAAGTCATTCTATTGCTAGACTGGATTTTGTAAAAATATTTAAAATGGCAAGAAATTATGAGTCAAAATCAACATTTATAATTCTATTATAGCTTAAGACACTGAATATAGTGAAAGTACTATACTTACTAGATACTGAGAAAATAGTGCTCTCTGTAATTTAGAAAACTATCATGGCCATTAAATTATTGACTCAACTTTAAAATGTATAAGAGAGGGGCCCGGCGGGATGGCTCAGTGGCCTAAAGCGCCTGCTTGGGAAAGCTTGGGCAGCTTCAGGGACTGCGGTTCGATTCCCGGCACCACATGCTGTGCCACCCCAGCCCTCGGGGTGGGCTGAGCCGGTCATGAAAATGAGTGAATAAACAAACAAAGGTTCTGAAACAAGAAAAAAATAATAAATAAAATTTTAAAAAGTAAAATAAAATATATAAAAGAACTGTAAATTAGAACTTTAAAATTATTAGTAAAACATTGATTTACATGATCCATACATCATATGCAGTTAGAAAACTATAATTGAACTGATTTGACTATTTGTGACCCTCTTCGACTTTGTCTATGTCTTTGCAGTACGAATACATATTTATAGAACATTTTGGAAATCTTGTGTATGATATTACATTAAGGCTACTAAGTCATTGGAAAATATGAATATCTCTCAAACTTCAGAATGTCACTAAGCAGAATACAAGTTTTTCACAGTCTAATTCTGTGAGTAGTCCTGAAATTGATTCTTTCACTGTTACAACAATAATGTCATAATCCTTACCTGGCAGGAACTCAACATCTAAGAAATCTACATCTACACATATAAAAAATTTAGACTAATACATTATTAAGATTTTAAAAATAATATCAAAATGTGAAAATCTGGTGGGAAGGCAACACTATGCATTACAGCAAGTGCTGCAAAATTCACATGACTTTGTTAAATGAAATTCTGTATCACTTGTAATTTTTCTGTTCTAATGCTACTCTGTACTCCTTGTAAAAAATACACAAAACCATAAAAATAATTACTTTGCATTTTACAGCACACTTACCTTCAACCTAAAGCATGAAATAGACTTATACTTATGAGCTTCAGGCATAGAATGATGACATTTCACTCCACAGCACATTTTATAAGACCACTAGATAGATCTTAATAAGTACATGCAGCAGAACTTACAGCTTCAAAATGATTCAAGATAGAGGAGTGACATGCATTGGATCATCAAGACTAATGATGATTGTTACTATTTATCTTTATTAGAAATCTAATTAGTGGTCCTGTGAGAACTAACATGGAAACAGAATGATACAGAATAACAACTGGTCCAGCATATGCCCACTGTTCTTTCTTTCAAGCCACAAATCAATACAAAACTGAGGTGCTGGTGTTTACATGAAGAATGATAAGAATTAAAATTATTTTATGATAACTGTTTTCATATGAACATTTTAATGTAATAACGTATTTTTTTTTTGTCTTTTTGAGACAGGGTCTCGTTATGCAGTTCAGGCTGACCTTGAGCTCACTTTTGTAGCCCAGGTTGGTCTCGAACTTGCACCGATCCACCTGCCTCAGCCTCCCAAGTGCTGGGATTACAGGCGTGCGCCACCACACCTGGCTAATAACGTATTTTTACATGGCATCTGTTATTATTGTTTTCCTGTTGAAAGAAAAAAGAAAAAACCTTCCAAGATATAATTGCAAAACATTAACAGCATTTCTTTAAATTCAGCAAATTTCTTTCAATGGGAAAATTTTGCTGCAAGATTCTGATTTTTTTTTTTTTTAACACAAGCGTACAATGCCTGGGACTAGATTTAGGAATTCTAGTGCTGAGAATTACTGTTTATATTTTCTACATTTTGTCTGAATTATTGATATTGGCTAAATATTTTGCCCCTTGGTATATGGCATGCAATTGACCAGACACCTGTAAATATCAGACAATTTTAGAATGAATCTATGCCTTAAAATACACACCACTAAATGGTCATATTCCAGCATGGATCTTCCCACTGTGTGCTATTTAGCCAGCCTGGATATAGCACAGAGACACGCAGGTGACAGTTTTGAATGTGGGTAACACAGATAAAAACTCCTACAGTGCACTCTGGAATCAAAGCAATATCATCTAGTGGGCAGCACAGGACAAATGTTATTAAAAATTTACAAATGTTTATTTATTTGGTTAGAGTCTCACTACACAGCTCAGAGTCATAGTGATCTTGCTGTCTCAGCCTCCCCAGTGCTGAGATTATAGGTGTGAACCACCATGCTCAGTTTTGATGGCTGGCCTGGTGCAGCCTGGGTTCCATAAATGGCATGCAGTACCAGCATTGCAACCTGAGTCCTTGTGCTTGCCAGGCAGTTGCTTAGATACCCAAGTTATCTCCCCAGCCTGTGGAGAGCAAATTTAAGCCTTGTACTTAAAACTTTCACTTGAACAAGTATCACTATGTTGTAAAAAGTGTGTTGTGACCCCATAAGCAATTCAATCTTATTGTCTTTGTAAAATTAAGTATTAAGATTCATATTCAACAAAATATTCACTCAATCTCATAACAGAAGAATACAGAAAAATGTTTAAAATATACTCTAAGTAATCTACTCCAAGAGTGCCCTTGATCACTTCATCATGTTTCTATTTTTATAACTAAGGTATTTTTGGTCATATTTTTATTATGTAATGAAAATAAATGGCTGACACAATTGAACCTGAGCGGTGACAAGATTATACAAGAATAATTGTCTAATTTCTTGGTTAAAAATATTATTCTACTGAAAAGACTAGCATGTGGTATTAGCTTCATAATTTATCAGGGAGAACAATAACCAAGATAAATACTCTCCAAGTGGACCCAAAGAGGAAGAAAGAAAATGATATCAGATGACTTCTGAATGCAAGGGAAACAAAAGAAATTGGATCCCATTATAGAATCATTTCTGATATATACAATTTGGAGGGATAAAAGAACACAGGGCAAAGAGGACTCAATGAAGAAGGATGATGTGAGGCCCACCCCACTGGGCTGAACTGCAAATTCCTAAACCAGACAATGTCATACGTCTGCTGCCTCATAAATGAGAAGTGAATGAAGAGGCCATGATGGAAGACAACTGCAGAGCAAATGTGAATCAAAGCAAGATAAATAATGTCCAAGGACTAATACTGAACGTGGCAGACTGTATTAAGATAAATGTTATAAAATATCAATCTTCACGTGATCTAGTGGAAAATCAAGATCAATGCTTTTACATTTAAAGAAAAGGAAGTACTTGCAGTAGGAATTTTCTACATAGAACAGAAACATTGCTTATAGAGAGTAACTTTGCCAGCCCACCTGATATATTGTGCAAGTAGCCATCTTAAATGTGAAACGGCTAAGATGAAACTGAAAGTAACCATAGCAGCATACTTAGTAGAAACCATCATTAGCCACTGTCTTAAGCAAACTAGTATGATTATATTATCTCATTATGTAAGATAATAATTTCTCTTACTTTAAGGAAGCCTCATTTGTGATTTAAGTTTACAGTAATTATAACACTTACTAAAAAAATAATTCTCCTTCCTAACTTAAAAATAACATTTCCCAAATTATATATTTTTATAAATATTTCTTCAATCATTGGTGGTCTACTGGTCATCTTCATTCAGAAAACCATAACAATTTTCAGTGCTTCCCAACTGTATGACATTCATGAATATTGTTGATTTAAATACTTCTTAAAATCCTACAAGTGGGGCTGGGGTGATAGCTCCATAGCACAAGTGCCTGCCTGGCAAATGCAAGGTCGTGAGTTTGAACCCCAGTCCCGGAAAAAAAAAAACAAAAAAACCCTACAAGTATGCACATTGAAATCCAATGTGCAAATGTTTTGACATGGAGAATAAACTTAGAAATAAAAATCCTGCAGAACCTAATTTAGGATATCCTAGACACTGAAAGAAACAGTGTTGCTACAGTTTCTGAGAACTTCAAATTACCATGGCCTTCACGTGCTTTTGATTAAAGGCACTGTTTGAAAATTTGTCTCCTGAACCGAAAAGCCAGTCATACAAAGTGATAATGTATTTTTCTATCTGTATTCCAGGTAGAAAAGGTCTATCTATCTATCTATCTATCTATCTATCTATCTATCTATCATCTATAGTCTATCTATCTATTTCAATGAAGGCATATTGTGAATCCTGGAGTATAGCAATATATTCCCAAACTTTAGATTCAAATTTCAGATATACTTAAAATAATTTTAACAATTTATGAATTACAAAAGTTGTCATTTGCTTTATGCTCACTGTTGAGGATTTTATATCAAGTCTGTTCTTTCTTAAGAGAAGATTGAAAATGATAAGAACACTTGCTTTGAGATAGAAAGGTTTTCTCCTGCTCTGATCCTACCATTTACTAATGGTTACTGGTTTTTCCAGTTAATTATCTATGTTTGAACCACTGCTTCTCTTCAGAAATTCAGATTCATGTTCCAAGATAAATATCTTTATGGGAGAACCCAAGTCACTGAGCCTCAATTTACTGAACTGACTTGATATCTTTAGAAAATTGCATGGAGCATAAAATAGAATGTATATAAAATTTTAAATGTTATCTGAGAATTATAAACGCTATTTATAATCATGCAATCCTTGTGTAATACTGCCATAAAGCCACACATCCTCTTATGTCATAACACAGGTGGGACTCTTAGCAAGCACATATGCAGTGCAAGATGTTTTTAATAGACAAGCACCTGCAAAAGGCAGGAAATGGAAACAGAATTGAGATGCAGGTGAATTATAGCGAATACAACTTTCGCTAACCAGGTCAGGAAACTCTAAGGTGCTCATCACCAGAGTTATCCTATATCAGATGTGTGCAAGTTTGTCCTCCCTGGTTAATATAGTTTGACTGATTTGGAAATTTTTTGACCTTAGTCTCACCAGTTCTCCACTGCTAAGTGGGGACTGTGAGCAGTGCACAGCTAGAACATTTTTGCTGACTATACTTCCTTAAAAAGCATTCATAGGCTGGATAGATAGTTCAGCAAACTAAAATATCTACTTAGGCAGGCTCAGCAACCAGGGCTCAATCCCCACTATACTATGTGGACCCTGCCCCCTGTGTGCTGAGATGGGGACTGAGACTGGGCATGGTAGCATGTGCTATATTCCCAGTACTTGAGAGGCTGAAAGAGGAGGATCACCATGAATCTGATCTCTGTAGTAAGGCCCTGTAGAGCCTGTACTAAAAAATACAAAAAACAAAAAGCATTTTTAGGGTGACATTGCAAGGTTACCTTATTCTATACATGCTAGATAGCTAGCCTGCATTTAATCCTTCCACTGAGATGTGCAGTACAGAACTTTTCATTATCCAGCTCCTCTCCACAATATTTTTTGTCTTCAGTGACTTCTTCGAAGGTCCCTAATTTCTTCAGCTTGAACCCTCTATGGAATGCTCAGTCTGTGTCTGTCCATTTTCCTCAGCTCCACTTGCATATTTCGGTCATGTTGTAGATATCTCCAACTGATGTAAGTTTGGAAAAGAAGTATATCTTTTTTAATGATGTTTTTCAACATGTTTGTCTGTTGTATTTTCAACTTTATTATGTACACTGGTACAAAATGGTACACTGAACAGCCACAATGTCTTATAACTTCATGTTTTTCTCTTTTATCTGGAATTACAGGTTCCTATTTAGTGGTCCCTGAATGAATTCAAGTTTGACATATGTTAGTTTGGTTTTAAAGAACTTTCTATATTCTGGTTTATAACCTCACATTCATTATTTCCCTAGAAAATTCTTCCTACTGATCAGTCTCATTAAAATACTGTGTCCAGGGCCCGGCGGGATGGCTCAGTGGTCTAAAGCCCCTGCTTGGGAAAGCTTGGGCGGCTTCAGGGACCGCAGTTCGATCCCCCGGCACCACATGCTGCGCCAGCCCTGCCCTCGGGGTGGGCTGAGCCGGCCATAACAATGAGTGAATAAACAAACAAAGGTTCTGAAACAAGAAATAAATAAATTAAATTAAATTAAAAAAAAATACTGTGTCCATTAATATACTGCCTTTCTTCATGGCATTTGCAATTCTTGTGATTAAAATCTTTACAAGATCTCCCTCAGATGCAGAAAGTTACTTGAACTACGTTCAAATGATTTTGAATTCTAATATTTTTAGTCTAATTTATCACTTACTTTGAACACTTTCTTAGTAAGGTCAGTTTTCATTTGATATTTTTGACTAACCTAAGTGTTAAGATTATTATTTATTTTACTACATATTTAAAGCAATAAAGAATATCTTGACCTTAAGGTCAAATTCATGCTTTAATATTTCTTCTACCAATGCTTATAAAATATTTTTATGGACAACATACTACATTGAGCAGTAGTGCAAGAAACAAACTAAGGCCAAGTGAAATAAGAGCAACATTGCTATTATGCAGTTGGGATAGCATGTTCTGGGAAAATTTGACAAATCAAGTTTTCTAGGAGATTTCCATTAAGAATTAACAAATGGGGCCCAGTGGGATGGCTCAGTGGTCTAAAGCGCCTGCTTGGGAAAGTTTGGGCAGCTTCAGGGACCGAGGTTCGATCCCCGGCACCACATGCTGCGCCAGCCCTGCCCTCAGGGCCGGCTGAGCCGGCCATAAAAATGACTGAATAATCAAACAAAGGTTCTGAAACAAGAAAAAATAAAAAAATTAAAAATTAAAAAAAGAATTAACAAATGAACACACACGTACTAATAAACAAAAGGGAATTAAATTAAATCAGAGGAAACAAAAACATTTGGAGAAAAAAATTGCACATTAAAAGATACTGTCATGGTAGATAACAAAGACATGGGAAGAACATTTTGGTATAAGAAAAGAGAACAGGAATTAAGCTATGAGGACTCAACATGTACATGGAGAGTTTTATGAATGTAGGATAACATATTTGATTATTTATTTTTAAAATTTTATTACTTTTAATAAGAACAAGCAATGAGACAGTTTCCAAATATGTTATTACCACAGCCACAATATTTAATACAGTGCATATTGTTGTCTTCATAGTAGTAGTTCAGAGTATAAGATTCAGACATGATAACTTTTCTAAACACCATTGGTACAAATATTTCTTCTCACTGAGCTTTAGAGAAGGTAGTTGTATGCATAGTCCAATATTCCATAATAGTAGTAGGTTATCACCAGAGCTGGCATAGTTGGAAGCTGTAGATTTGAGCCTTTTCACAGCTCAGCATACTTATCTGCCTTACCTTTTTTTTTTTTACCTCATGGTTAAACATTTCTGGTTAAAGCAAGACCTATATAACAAAATATGTAACATTAGTGTTCGGCAAGGTCAATCCAATCCTCTCATTATTAACCTTGAATCCATGTAGAGTGTTTTGAAGAACTTTTGTCAGTGTTAGCCGTCTGGATGTCACGACCATTGCTTGACGAATTTGCTCTCTGTAAGAGCCTGAGAGACTGTTTTCTCTCTAGGTGACTCTCTTTAAGTGCACTATACATAATCCATCTCTTTACTATGTGGCCTCATAATCTCCTTGAACAGAAAATTTTGGACTCCACTGAGATATAGGGTATTATAGTACAGATCCTATCATGCCCTGAGTCCTCCCCTACTTTGCAGGGTTAGGGCCAAATATTGGGTATAATTGTACCCTTTTTTTTCCTCTAATTTTTTGGTATGCATACTTAAGTTGTTAACCCTCCAGAAGAAAAGCTTAGTGATACTATTACTCTACAACATAGGCACGTGAGCTTAACATCATCGTCTTTCTGAATAGTAATTGCATTAGACTTAACAAAGAGCTAGCATTTTACATCAATCATTGATATTCTAATAAATCCCTAATGTGATAAAAGAATAGCTGCACGTGTTTATACAGCAATTTAGAAATCTAACCATATACAAAATTGTAGCAGGCCAATCCTTTCACATTTTTCCTTGTCTCTTATTTTCTTTTATTAGCCTTTTTATTTTTTTCAAGTAAACTTACCTCAAAGTCTTGCAATAATTAAAATGATATTAGAAGCAGGACACATCTAAAAGACCAGAATGACAGGCATTCCAAGCATGGCTTTAGCATTGCACACTGTTTTCCTCAATGTCAAAAACCTGTTAGAGCATCTTAGGACCACTGTCTAATTGATCCTGTGTATACAAGTGTGTGGTTTGCCCCTGTCATGTTTCCTAAATTTTCTGCTTGCTGTCTCTTCATTGTTTAATCCTTAAATTCTTGATTTCCATTTAGCTATGCTATGCTTTTCCGTTTTTATTTCTTCTTTTGAGTTCTTACACCAGGGATCCTATATGATCTTTATATATGTAGGTCTGGTTTATCTCACTTATGAGTAGATGTTCAAGATATACCTACTTATATAATGAAGGTTTCAAGTTTATCATTCATTTTAGCTGAGTAATAATACACTGTATAAAAACACCACATCTTTTCAGTCATTCTGGAGCTGATGGGCATTTTAGTTGTTTCCAAGATTTGGCTATCACAAAATGTGATGCTATGATCTTAAAAGCACAAAAATCATTATGATTCAAATTTTTCAGTTCTTCTGGGCAAATTCCCAGTAGGGGGATTGCTGCATTGACAGGGATTTCCACTTCTAGTTTTTTAAGGAGTCCCCACACTGCTTTCCGTATTGATTGCACCAGTCTGCTTTCCAACCAGCAGTGGAGAAAATTTCCTTTTTCCCTGAAGCCTCTCCAACATTTGTTGTGGGCTGATTTCTTTATGACAGACATTCTTCTGGGGTGAGATGGTATCTAAGTATTGTTTTAATTTGTATTTTATAGAGGACCAGTGATGTGGAGCATTTCTTCATGTATTTATAAGTTTCTAGATTTTGTTGTTTTGAGAAGTGTCCTTTTATCTTGAATGCCCATTTCTGGATGCGGTCTTTGAATTCTAAAGTTTTAAAACATTAATGCTATTTTTTTAAGTTATTTATAAGTTCTAGATAGAAGACCTTTGTTTTAATATTTATTATTTCAGAATTTTTCAAAATTTGTGAGTTGCTGTTTCACTCTGTGGGCAATTTCTTTTTACTTTTTTTTTTGGCAGAGTTGGGATTGATCTCAAGCCCTTGCACTTTCCAGGTAAACACTTATTCTGCTGTGCTATCTCCCCAGTACTCTGGTGGTAATTTCTTTTCACCTGCAAAAACTTCTCAGCATGAGGAGGTCCCAGCTGCTGATTCTTTCAGGTGTCATACGTGCATTTTGATTTCTCAGTTCTACGAACTGTTTGCCTACCCCGATGTCTTCAAGATTTGGTCCTACTTTCTCTTCAAGGAAATTTAGTGTGTCTGTTTTAAAACTTAGGTCTTTAATCCATTTTGACATAGTTTTAGTTCAAACTGGGTCAAGTTTTAGTTTGGGGCATGTGGAGAGCCAGTTTTTCTTTCATCATTTGTTAGAGATGCTATTTTTCTTCTAGTAAACATGTTTGGTCCCATTGTTGAAGTTAAAGTAATTCAGTGTGCTTTTATATGCTTCTGCATCTTCTAATCTATTCCATTTTTCCTTGGGTCTACATTTTTGCCAATACCATGCTTATTTTATCACAGTAGCTTTGTAGTATAATTTACAGTCAGAAATTGCCTTATCTTTGTGGTCTAAGATTATCTTTGCAATTCTAGGTCTTTTCTGGTTCCAAACAAATTTTAGGAATGTTTTTTTCCAGGCTTATGAGGTATGTTGATGGTATTTTGATAGGTATTGCATTAAATTTGTAGAACAAGTTCCAGAGTATGACCATCTTCACAATGTTGGTTCTTCCTATCCAGGAGCAGGGAATATCATCCCATTTTCTGAAATCCTCTATGATCTCTTTTTTTTTGAGTAACACAGTTTTCATTGAATAGAACTTTTACTTCTTTAGTTAGATTAATTTCTAAGTATGTTATTTCCTTTGGCACTACTGAAAAATTTATTGTTGCTATAGTTTATCTCTCAATGCTACTGAATTTGTATATTAAATGTCGGTTCTTGGTGGAGTTCTTTTTTTTTGTGTGTGTGTGTGCGTGTGTGTGTGTGTGTGTGTGTGTGTGTGTGTATTCCAAGCAGACTATCATATAATGTACAAATAGTGATAGTTCTACTTCTTTATATGTTCTTATTCTTATTGTTCTCATTCCTCTTATTTCTCCGTCATTTTTTTTCCAGAACTGGGAATTGATCTCAGGTCCTTGTGATCGCCAGGCAAGTGCTTATTCTACTGAGCTTTCTTCCCAGCCTTTCTTGTATAATGTCTGTAGCTAATGATTCCACATCTATATGGTATAGGAGTGGTAATGAAAAAACATCTTTGTTTTGTATCAGATCTGAGAGTAAGTGACTTCAATTTTTGCCCCATTTAGAATTATGTTAGCCATTGGATTGTCATAGATGGCTTTTATTAAATCGAGGTAGAGGCTATCTATTTCAATTTTCTGTAGTATCTTGAACATGAATGAGTGTTGGACTTTATCAAAGCTATTTCTGCATCAATAGAGATGATCAGTGTTTGTTAGATTTCACACTATTGATATAGTGTAGTACATTTATAAATTTACATATAAATATATATGTCCTGGAGGTGAGGCTGGTTCAACATATGGTACCAAGGATCAAACTACAGTCCCTGTGGTTGCCTAAGCTTGCCTAAACAAGCTCTTTAGGCCACTGAGCCAAAATGCCGGCCCATAGATCTGCATATCTTAAACCATTCTTGAATTTTTGGGATGAATCCTACCTGGTTGTGATATGTAATCCTCTTAACGATTTGTTGTATTCTATTTTTGAGCATTTTATTGAAGACTTCTGCATCTATGTTCATGAGAGAGATTGGCCTATAGTTTTGATTTTTAGTTGCATTTTTCTCTGATTTGGGTATCTGTATATTTTCCTCCAGGGATGATTTTGTGAGGATTGCTTCCTTTTTAATTTCACTGAAGAGTTTGAGGAGTATTAGGATTACAACTTCTGTAAATTTCTTGTAGAATTCAGTGGTGAATCCATCAGGACCTGAACTTTTCTTTGTTGTAGGTATTTTATTATTATTTGTATTTCATTGGTTGTTATTGGGTTGTTCAGCATTCTTGCATTCTCTTGATTCAGT
>PVJA010004257.1:0-75414 GCA_004027025.1 Myocastor coypus | reverse complement strand
TTCCTCCTGTCTTTGGGCTTTGGATTTCATTTGCTCTTCCTTTTCTAGTTGTTTTAGGTGCTGCACAAGAGTATTTATTTGTTACTATTTTGTTTTCTTAATGTATGAGTTCACAGCTATAAATTTCCCTCTAGGAACTGCTTTCATTGCATCCCATAAATTCTGCTAGGTTATGTTTGAATTTTATTAAACAGTAAATACTGTTTAATTTCTTGTTTCAGTTTATCTGTAACCCACAGGTTGCTGAGGAGGGTGTCATTTAATGTCCATGTATTTTTGGGATTCTTGTGGATTCTTTTTTCATTTATTTCCTGTTTCGTTGCACTGTGGTCGAATAATATGCATGGGCTAATTTCTGTTTTCTTACAAATACTTAAGCACGAGCTATGGACCAATATGTGGTATATTTTAGAAAATATCCCATATGCAGCTGAAAAAAATGTGTATTCAGAAGTGGTTGTGTAGAACAATATGTATATGTCCACTAAGTCCATTTGTTTAAAGTTCTGTTTCAGATCTGCTACTTCTGCACTATTTCTTTGACTGCTTAACATATCTTTTAGGGATAAAGGGGTGCTAAGGTCTCCTGTTAAGATTGTGATATTGGATATTAGATTTTTCATGTCCATTAAGATTTGTCTGATACATCTGGGTGTGCCTTGTTGGGTGAGTACATATTTATGAATATTACCACTTCATCTTGAAGTTTTCCCCTATCCAGTATATAGTGGCCTTCTTTATTTTGTTTGATCAATCTTGATTTGAAGTTCAGACTATCTGAGAACAGGATAGACAGCTCTGCTTTTCCTTGAGGTGCTGCAGCATGCAATATTCTTTTCAATCTTTTGACTTTAAGCCTCTGAGTTTCTATATGAGTTAAGTGTGTTTTTTGTATATAGCACATTTTTGGATTTTGTTTCCTAATCCACTATGCCAGTCTATTTCTTTTTATTTGAGAATTAAGTCCCTTTGCATGATGGTTATAATTGAAATGTTTTAACTTATGATTGACATGCTTTTTAACCTACTATTGTTTATCTTTTTCTCCTGTGTTTAGTTATTTGCCCTGTTTACTGGGTTCTTTCTGTTTTCGTTCATGGAGTTTGGGTCATTTTGGTCCCTCTAAAATATTTTTTAGTAGCCTGTCTAAGGATGGCTTTCACATTATGAAATTCTTTAGTGTTCCTTGTCATGGAAGTATTTCACTTCTCCCTCCTACTTTAAAGACAGTTTTGTGGGGTACAGCAGTCTGAGCTGGAATTTGTTTTTATGGAGGATTGAAGCACTAGGATCCATACTCTTCTTGACTTCGTGGTTGTTAAGGAGAAATATGAGATCATTCTGATTAGTTTTCTTTTAAATATGATCTGTTTCTTTTCTTTATAACACAACCAGAATACTATATATTTAGGTGTATGTTTATTTGGGTTGATGTTATTTTGAGTTTTACATGCTTCAGTCACCTGAATGCCAGATTGTTTTCTCAAGTTTGGGTAGTTTTCTGCTATCACCTCTGCCCATACTCTTTCTATATAATTGTATTGACTCCTTCTTTCTCATTGATGCCTATTAATCTCACCTTGCTCATCTTTGCATCGTCTTGTGGAAGGTAAATTATTTTTTCTTGCATCCTAGTTGTTTTTCAGAGATCCTTTCTTACCTTTTTACTAGGTATGCCTGTCTTCAAGATCTGAAACTCTATCTTCACTTTCATTCATACAGTGTGTTTGAGATTTTATTTTCCCTGTAACTCTTTGAAACTGCTTCATGTAACCTATTTCTTTCATATATTGCTCATGCAAGGATTCCATCATCTTCTATTCTCCTCTAATTTTTATTGATGTCTTATCTAGAAGCATTTATAAAGTCTTTCATTATAGTTATCCTTCCTTTTTCTACTTCAGATTTTATTTCTGATCTTATTTTCTCTCTACCTTTCTGTGATTGTTCCTCTTCTCAGATGCTATTAATTCAGATTTTTTTTTTTTTTATTTCAGAGGTTCTGATCTGATTTCCTCTATACTTTTCTGCAGTCGTATTTTTTACTTCAGACACTATCAGACACTATTAATTCAGAGATTCCTTTTCTTTCTGTTTTAACTGCAGAGGTTATTTCTGATCTGAGCCTCTCTATGTGTTTCGGCATTTGTTTCTTTATTTATTTACTCATTTATTTATTTATTTATTTATTTATTTATTTATTTATTTTTCTTGTTTCAGAACTTTTGTTTATTTATTTTTATGGCAGGCTCAGCCTGCCCTGAGGGCAGGGCTGGCGCAGCATGTGGTGCTGGGGATCGAACTGGGATCCCTGCAGCCGCCCAAGCTTTCCCAAGCAGGCGCTTTAGACCACTGAGCCATCCTGCCGGGCCCCTGTTTCTTTTCTTCAGATGCTATTAATTGAGAAATTTCAGCTGAGTGAATCCTATTTTTTTCTATGCCAATATCTTCTGAATTTGCTCTGGTAGGCTCAGGGCTTGTGATTGCATCTTGCTCCTCCTCTTAGTCATTTTGTATAGCACTGTCCTCTGACATTTGGTATAGTACACTGGTGAAGTTTTGTATAGCACTGTCCTCTGACATTTGGTATAGTACACTGGTGAAGTTATGCCATCAGCACCTACTGAAATCTGTGTCGATATCTACCAAATTTGACCCTGTCTGGATGTGTCTGGCTGGGTCTGGCTGCTGTGCTCAGTTTTATCCTTCTGGAAGTCATGGAAGTGAGCCTGATCTGCTCCTCTGGCAAGATGTTCAGCTCCTGTATTAGCTGGGAGGGTCTGACCCCTAGCCTTTCTGCAGGGAATTTTGGTGTAGGATTCCACAGCAGATGCTATAGCTGGGTTCTGGGTGGGGAAGAATTTCTGGTGGTGTGGGGCTCACGCTGAGAGTTCCTATGTACACTGTCACCAGTCTTGGGTTCTGTGTAGGGAAGGAGTTCTGGTGGTGTGGGTTACAGGGTGACTGTTCATACCTGCATGTCTACATGACCAAGATCTAGATAGGGAAAACTGATTATTTACCAAGAGCATTTATGTGCTATTGTGTTATTTCAAATAGGGATATTATAGTAGATTTTCAAAATAGAAAATAAAAAAATACTTCACTTATGCATCATATTGCTTTGGAGACCACACTAATGTGGTAGGCTTGAGTAAAAGTTTTAGGAACTTATAGTTTAGATCAGGTGAGAGATGACACAGTCATGCAGCGGTTCTCAACCTGTGGGTTGCAACCCCTGAGGGGATCGAACGACCAAGTACAAGGATCACCTAAAGTCATCGGAAAATGTTATTTATTTGGAATTATAGTTTTGAAGGAGCACCAAAATTATGTTTTGGTTTGGAGTCACCGCAACATGAGGAATTGTATTGTGGGCTCACAGCATTAGAAAGACTGAGAACCACTGGTAGGGTCTCAGAAGCTCAAAGGGCTGTTGCTGGGTTTGTGCTCCATTTAGAAAGCAAAAACTTCCAGGCTCAGTGTCCACCTGGCATTGTGGGGCATGAGAGTACAGAATGATAAAGGGGGGGCTTTTGTATCTGATTTGCCTACTACCATGTAGGAAACTAACCACAAAGGAATACATTTACAAAGACAATCAAATAATAAGATATATTCTTGCTAGATGTAACATGCCTTTGAGATCAAGAGGATTTTGTCACAGTAGTGGGAGCTGCTAGAATGGAGCTCACAGTGAGGAGGTCACTTGGAGATACTCATTTGGGAGGCAAATTGAAACTTACGTAGACATTCAAAACTTAACACTATTGTCAGGTAAGTGGAATAAATACAGCAAATTTGTGATCTCTCCAAATCTATTTTCTTTTCTCTTTTTCCAAGGCTTATGGTGATACAACTAGTGATTATACTGTAGCGCTTCAACTATATGTGAGGGTAGCCATGTAAGCAAATCCTCAGCAATAGAATTCAAAAGAATAAATGATCAACCACTAAACTGTCTTCATGAAAAATAATGCTTGCCTCAACTTAGTTTTCTGTTGGTTGAAATTAGGTACAAGTAGAAGAAAATGAGACTTCCTGGCTGAGACTCCTTAGGTAATTTCCTGTAATAGTATACCCCTCCCTCACATGATCAGTTCAGAGAAATACCCTTCTATTTTGCTTGATCCTTTTGGGGCATTTCAGTGTGTTTTTCTCTTTGCACTTTATTTTATTTTATTTTTTTGTCTTTTTGAGACAAGGTCTCACTATGCAGTTCAGGCTAGCCTTGGGCTCACTTTTGTGGCCCAGGCTGGTCTCAAACTCGCACCAATCCTCCTGCCTCAGCCTCCAAAGTGCTGGGATTACAGGCGTGAGCCACCACACCCAGCCCTGCACTTTATTTTTGACTTAAGTTTTTGAAACCTTACTTACAATATAATGAGATCATAAATTAGCAAAAATGTATCGGCTATGTCCTAAGTGCACAGTGCATTCCTACAATTCATTGCATCACGTACTTGATTGTTTAAATTTCTATTAATCCTGAAAATCAGATATCATCACTTCTACTGAATAGATAGAAAAGTAGAATTCATATTTTGTTAAATTGCGTAAGTCACTGAGTTGGTTAGTGATCCAAGATTTAAAAACAAATAAATCTTCAAGGATTCAATTCTTTATGATACATCATGGTGAGGTTTCCCTTTCTAAGCATTCCAGTTCTGTATGTACTGATACAGTGCCTTTTACTTTTTAATTCCCAAAGTGCCTAACATGAGGTCTCTCACGTGGTTGGAACTTATTAAATATTCATTTATTTCCTTAGAATGCAGGCCTTAACAGTTCAACTGGAGAATTCATTTCCTTCCATAAATTTCTGTACTGAGAATGAGCCCACCGAGACTTAATTTCATTTCAGAGAATCTATATTGAACACCACATCATGACATATAATCATCACAGTCTATTTGCAAACGGAAAACTCTGCTCTAATATGTTTGAATCTTTCCTTTTTTCCCGTTATGCTTAGGCCTGTAAATCAGTATGCAAGCAAACAAAAGAAAACTTCAGTAACCCACATAGTTATGTTGCTTGATTATTTGTTTTGTTTTTCACTTGAGCCAGCCTGTCTCATTCCCTAGGAGCTCGTAAGCCCTGAAATCAGCATTTCTCCACACCACTCAGTTAGCAGAAATAATTAAATAAGTGCTCCTCACCTTTGAAGAATAGCTATATTGAAGAGTAAATCATTTACATATTTATTATTAATATCCAACCACTGAGCTTTATTGTATTATTACAATTCCTTGTGGAACTACTGAAAAAACTCTCAGTATTACATTCTGTGTGTCTTCTCATTATGATATTCTTTTAAATTCATTAGTATTCATGCAGGCTTTCCAACAGAGAAATTAGGAAACTTAACCTGAATCAGATCTGTATTCACACGGGCAGCCAAAGACTTGAAGTTCATTTTGTCTGAACCCATGAGCTCTACGGTTTGATTTTATATTACTGTTTTCCCCTATAATCATTAATATAATTTCACTGCATCCTGGGAACAATGCAGAAGTTAAATGTAGTCATTAAACAAATTGAGGAATGTGCTTTTGCTTTCCTGCAACTGTACAGATGGCAGAAGAAGACACAGAAATAGATAAATAAATCACTTGTGCACACTCTTACTACATTTCCACGTCAATATCATGGATATTCAAGGGACTTTCTTTCATAATGTACTGCAAATTAACACATTCTTTACTACCATTTACTAAAAATCATTAACAAGAAGGTGTCCAGTAAACAACACCCAGAGGAAACAAATGATTTCCCATTATGTTTGAGCCCTGAACGTAGCTATCTCTCATATTACCCCTTTCTTTTTTCCATTCATGTGGCTGCTTTTCCAGGGTACACAGTCAAGTTTTTCTTAGTCACACTTAAGGAACATAAATGAAACTAAAATGAATTACATTTTAAAAGACTAATTATAATTAATTGGCCTCATCTAATCCATGTAGCAACATTATACTATATTATGCTGCACAAACAGGTATGTTTTTATCCTTCTAGATGAGAAGTAACTGCAGAAAAACCTCTGTTTCTGAGAAAAAAAAATCTCACTATGCCATTCAAGCTGGTCTTGAACTGACCATGTAGCCCAGAATGGCCTCAAATCCATGGCAAGCCTCCTACCTCAGCCTTTGTCATGTTAGGATTATAGCTAGGCCCCCTGCCCCACACTTGTTTTGTTAGTGAGGTCAAAGCCATGCTTATCACAAGGATCCCGGGAGACAGTAGATATCTTTTATTTATCAAGATGCTATGAGAATTTAGAAATTGAACAAACAGTAGGTTAATTCTTGAGCCACATAATTTCAAGAAATATCAATATGTTAAGAAAAAGTAAATATTAACAAAATAATAATATTAATTTGTATTATTATTTTAATTGAATGTACTCAATTACTTTATTGAGTAAAAATATTTCACATATTCTTTATTTTTATCTGTACTCATATTAGATCCTTTAGTCCTTAAATTTATCCAAAGCACACGTTACTGTTAGCATACCCATCTCAGTGCTGATTAAGCCTCAGCATATAGCTTCACTTATTATTATCAAAGATAGGTAAGTGTTGGAACTGCAAAACCCAATAGACTGAGTAGGATACACATTTCCTTCTACATAACATTCATTCTGCTAAATAATTTTATGATGACTATTCCCAAATGTAACAAGAAACACATGTTAAAACTCAGAATCTATTGTAAAATGCAATGCAACACTATTAGAACACAGGTAAACTGCTCAAAAGAGATCCCTTGAGAACAAGAATCAGATAAAGGATACATATTTTTTGTATACATTGGATTTAATAACTACTCAACATTGGGTTAGGATAATGAAGTGTGAAAATTTTACAGCAGGAGAAGTACTGATCTTTGATGTGAGTGGAGATTAAGGTACAGAAAATTAAAGCAAGACACCAAGAAATGTTTTATTTTCTTACTCTGGATTCATACAGACCTTCTTTAAAAAAAATGTAGAAAAGGAGAGATGAGCAACAAGAATGATTGTAACAAAATTATGGGATAAATACCAAGCCAAATTGTTGCTTAATAAAGATTGAAACCTTATCGTACTGATGTAATTTAAATTCTGAGTCATCAACACAATGAATTTAAAAATCTACTTTAAGGATTATATGCAAAGATTTTAAAGAAATACTATTTCCATGATTTGTATTTTACATATAACAGTCTATCCTAGCTAAATATTTAATAAGGCTGTGATTTTTCTATCCTGTAATTTTATGATATATTTACATCATCTTCTTTGAACTAAATATTTGAAAGACAAAATTCGCAACACTGATTTTTTTTTCTTGTTTCAGAACTTTTATTTATTTATTTTTTCATGGCCAGCTCAGTCCCCCTCGAGGGCAGGGCCGGCGCAGCATGTGGTGCTGGGGATCGAACCGCGGTCCCTGCAGCCGCCTAAGCTTTCCTAAGCAGGTGCTTTAGACCACTGAGCCATCCCGCCGGCCCCACAACACTGATTTTGAGAAACACTCATCTCTTCTTTATCATTGCCTTTATTGTTTCATTATATCATGAAGGTAGAATAAAAGTACAAAGCTGAAGTAATCAAATGGAAGTAGAAAAAAATATGTGTATCTCGTGTATACTATGGGCCAAAGTATATATATTTTTTTCCTATCTGAAATCAGAAAATATTTTCTTTACTTCCTGTGGCTAAGTAGAATGTTACCGTCACCTTGTTTTTCATTATTCTAAACTCTGTTACTGTTTGCAAGTAGCATATAATGGACATTTGGCTATTAAAATTTGTTTTGAACATCATAAATCTAACACAGAAAGTTTCATACAATGGAAAGAACACCGGATTTAAATTCACATAATCTATAAATAGAATTTCAACTTGAGTAATTACTACAATTGTAATCTTACAAATTGCTTAAAATATCTCAGATTCAGATTCTTTTAAGAAAAGTAGTACTTTCTATATCCTCGTGCAACTTTTAAGATGATGTGAGATAAAGTATACAAAGGATGGAAAATACATTTAGACAAAAATATTTAATGAATATTCATTGACCAAAGTTCAAAATAAACCAGTATTATAAATGACTGTGAGCTTTAATTGTCTAATTGGCTGTTCTGTTTTATCAAAATATTGGAATAGTTTTTATATTACAGTGTTTGTTTATTTCTTCTGTGATGATTATGAAATGCCTTCTTTGATCCTTCTTGTGGTAATCACTACAGTATATTTTATGTAGTATTAATGATGTTGCTCCTTTGCGGCCATTTGATTCTCCTATGCCTGCATTCAGCCTAAGATAAGAATTCTGTTGTGTTGTTCCTCTCACCACTTTCTCTTGTTACCCTGTTCTTTTTAACTTTCATCTTTTTTTAAATAAAAAAACCCCCTTAATTTGAAGGCATAAATCCCTATTACTCTATATGAGGCATCCGGTATCTAAATAAAAACTGAATAGTTAAATGAACAGTACTGAGATGTTCTCATGTAAAAGTACACTTAGGACCAGAAGAGCAAAAAACTTTAAAAGCATGCTACAAAAAAAAAAAAAAAAAAAGTTGAGATAAGTATAGAACACCTTTAAGACCAGAAGTTCACATTGTAGGAAAGTAGGTAGAAAACAAAACTGAAAGAAAATACACATGACTACAAGAAAAAAAAAAAAAAAATTGAACCGGAAAACAAAAATAGGACTGAAATTATTTTTTTTAAATTTGTTTTCTTATTTCAGAACTTTTGTTTATTTATTTTTATGTCCAGCTCAGCCTGCCCTGAGGGCAGGGCTGGCACAGCATGTGGTGCCAAGGATCGAACCGCGGTCCCTGCAGCTGCCCAAGCTTTCCTAAGCAGGTGCTTTAGACCACTGAGCCATCCTGCTGGACCCCAGATTGAAACTATTTAACAGCAAATGCATTTTAGAAATGGTGCTTTCTTAGGATAAGTTTATGTGCATTCTCTGTCCAACTTCAAAAGCAGAGTATACTTTTTCAATGCTTTTGAAGTTATATCAGTGTTCAGAAATGGTTATACCGTGGCCAGAAGCAAAACAGCCTCTTAGCCACTTTGTTGTTAAGAAAAAAAAAAAGTAGGAGGCCACAAGGCTACAGAATGTTAAAGTAGCAGTACATTTTTATTTTTTAAATGGAGAATCTGGCAGAGTTCTCCAGGGATCACTCTACTGATGCAAAATGTACACAAAATTATGTATGCCACTTCTTGCTGAAGTCAGAGAGGCCCAGGATACCACACTGTTATTAAAAACAAACAAAACAAAACAAATCCGAGTCAAAACTACACTTGTCTACCAGCCTTAATGAACCTCCCTCCTATGTCCCACTAAAATACCTTTGAAAATTTTACAGAAGAAGTAATTTTTAAATAATTATAAAAATTAAGTATGACAGTCCTTCCAAATACAATCCCAGAAAGAGCACAGGATTGATAGAATTTAACTGGAAATACAAAAATTAGGCTATATTTAGGAGTACATCATTTTTATTATATCAAAGATATGGGAAGATATTTACATTTTCTCATTCACACACCATATTCAGTGCCTGACCTATGCCTGCTCCTTCTCAAGGCACTGGAATGGAATGGAGAGATTCTGCTTCTAATAGAAATCACACACTGGGAGAGGGAGGTAGGGAAATATAGACACTGGATTAACACGTTGAGGAAATATAGAATATGATGAGGCAGTGTAAATAGTCTAATAGGAAAACTTGATGTAATTTCTTAAATATTGTAGTAAGTTTTCATTTTAAAAAAATGTATTTGGTACAGGGTCTCACTACACACCCTCGGACTTGTAGTGATCCTCCTGTTTTCAGCATCCCCAGTGCTGAGATTACACACATTCACAACCACACCCATACTCTATGGCTGAGTCAGCACACCGAGGAGTAGGGCTGGTGCTGCATGTGATAACCAGATGGAAAGTTAGTGTGTGCACTTCTCTAAGCAGGTCCTTTGTCCACTGAGCTATCTCGTCAGCCAGTAATTTGTTAAGCATTGCATCCCTTTTTATTGTGGTACATATCTGACTCTCTGATCTGGAGGGATCCCCTCCTCTGTGTGACATAAAATATCTTTTGCCTGTCTTTCATATTGATGAAACATGTCGCCAAGCAGCTCTCTGTGGTCTGTACAATGCTTTCACCTCAGTGCAGAGGAGGGCAGGGAGACTTGGAAATGGGTACAGTAAGGTCCATCCATTGAGCCTTGGATGCAGAAAACAGGTCATCTCAATTTTTCTTTCTTCTTTCTTTCTTTCTTTCTTTCTTTCTTTCTTTCTTTCTTTCTTTCTTTTTTGTCTTTTTGAGACAGGGTCTCACTATGCAGTTCAGGCTGGCTTGAGCTCACTTTTGTAGCTCAGGCTGGTCTCGAACTCGCACTGATCCTCCTGCCTCAGCCTCCCGAGTGTTGGGATTACAGGCGTGCGCCACCACTCCCAGCTTCAATTTTCTTGATTTTTAATTTTTACAAGAAGTTTTCAAATTATTTCAATGTTTTTACTCTGAAAATAGAAAATTTAACACATAATTAGGAAAGCATATCTCATATTAAAGTTTACCTATTAAAAATACAAAATAACATAATTCATTATTTTTAGGTGCAGCTGGATCTTCTGACTTTCACTGTATTAATTTTTTTAACATTTTAATAATTTTAATAAGATGGGCTAGAAAAATAAAATAAAATAAATAGAAGAAGATAAGAAAGAAATAACAATGTGACAGGATAAAAGACAGCTATTAAAATAATTATGTAAACACAGAGTAATATAGAGAGCATTTGTAATAAATTGTCAAAAATAACTATATGCACATTCATATATAATACTTACCTAATTTTAAGTCAGTTAGGATGCAGAAATACATAAAAGACTAGAGAATAGAACATAAGAGTAATTTGATTTCCAGTAGTAGAGGAATTAATGTAACTTTTGATTCCTGGTAGTATTATTCCAGTTACTATGACCACGTGTTATTTCTATTATTACATCCTATTAAGATGATTTGTTTAAATGCCAATTTGTTCTAACCTCAAGGGCTTTCCACATTACTTCTTCTCATAGAATTCTCAGTTTCCCGATATTCACATGAGTTACTTTCTTTCAGGTCTGTATCTGGCCATCCTGCATAAAATTGTTTTCCTCTGTTTTTTCTCTAGCGTGTCTCCTTGGTATTTAACAGTGCACTCAGACCTCACTTGGTTTTCTTGGGTAATCCTCTTTACTTTGTATCTTTAGTGAAACATATAAGGTCAAGTCCACACTTTTGAACAAGAAAACAGGGCAATTCATGCTGTTACCTGGGCCCACTCCTGTAGGGCCGACCTATAATACACTTCTCACTATTTCTTCCCAGTCAAATACTTTTACAGAGCCTCAGTCTTAAACTATAGTCGTGACTTACTGGAGGAACACATGGATATGTGGCACAGGAACTATTAAAGCTGTCATTTATGCAAACTAGTAAATATAGTTTCTGGTGATGTTTCTATCATACTTACAAATTTAAAAATTTCATATAAAATACCAGAGAATATCTTCCTCAACATATAAATGTGATATGGATAAATTATTTTAAATTCATATGGCCAAACTAATTTTAAAGACATTGTTTCAGGCAACCAAAAATATAAATATTGATGTATTTGAGGTTAATGTTAATGTTCCCAGGGTTTTAAAGCATAACAATTTAATAGGCCTTCTAAAAATAGGTCCATTGCAAAAAAGGACCCATATTTTAGACAAATACATTTAAACTTGCTTAAATTAAAATAGACTAGGATCTTTTAAGGGAATAATGGTTGGAAAAAATTAAGTAAGAATTATTCACAGTACAGAGACTTACGGGAAATATATATTTTTCTTCACTGAACAGTTTCTTCCCTGAGTAAAAGGTGAACTGTATGTTGTATTACTTTTCTTTCCCTCTAGTAAAAGATATATATATATATATATATATATATATATATATATATATATATATTAGTTTTCTAAGATCTAAGTGCAAAAACAATTATTTCTAAAACATTCTCTTATGCAGGTTCATGTACAAATATTAAGCTATCATGGAGATATTATGACTTGCATAACTATCTTCTGCGTATAGGTTGTTACACATGAATATTTTTCAATTTTTCTTGAATTAGAATGACAAAATCATCGCTAAAAATGCAGAAAATTTGTACTGCAAAGTATTCCTTCCACCCTTTAAATTAGCAATTGTCTTTAGTTTAAATAGACATGCTTTTTTAAAACAAAGAATTTTAGAAAATTTAATAAGAGGGAATTCAGCAGCCAGGGAGATAGCTCTGTGGCACAAGTGGCTGCCTGGCAAGTGCAAGGTTGTGAGTTTGAACCCTGGTCCCGAAAAAAAAAAAGAGGGAATTCAGAAAAGAAAGAAGTACACAGTTTTCAAAGGTAATGGTGTTCCATCATTTGTGAATGGATACCATACATTACGATGCTTTCCTGCCTCCAAGGGACCATGACTTTCTGAATTCTTGATGGCACCATTAAACAGCTGTGCAGCACTAATTCTGAAACACAACACTCAAGCAGGAACACTGGAATTAACTGTAGGGAATATGAATTAGCTAACTGATTTATTCCTTATGCTGACATAATAAACAAATATTGATGGCTTCCTGTGGTGTAATACATACTTATTCATTGCCTCACAACTTGTTCAGAGCTCCTTCATGTTCTCTTCCGTGCTTCTAAATGGGTGATTCATCCTCTACATCTCGGAATATTAGTCTGCTTTCAGTCTTCAGATCACTAACAGACTGTTTGTCATTAAAGCAGCTTCATCATGGCTTTCCTCATAGATGACGTTCCCTTTTAATTTTTATATTCTTAACTTTGGAAAGCTTTAAACAATGAAGAAAATAAATGGAGATTCTAAATTATGCACAGTATTATTTTCTTCTAATGACGTTTAGATTTCCAAAGGGCACTTGTTTGTTTGGTTAAAAACAGGGCAAGTTTAAAGTAAAAAAAAAAAAAAAATCAATAACTAAAGAAGTCTTTTATACATTTTTAGTATTATTTCTGAATCCTTCCCCAATAATATAGTTAGTAGAAATGAAATCACAAGAACTCCGGCCATCTTTCTACTTAGAGCAATGAAAGGGTTGAGAAAAAGCTACAGTATCCCTCAGGAACATTGTTAACTATGATTCAAATTGTCACATTTCTACATTGAAAGAAAGATTTACTACTAGAAATATTTATCGTATTGGTTATTCCTGACTACATTTATATTTTAAGTCAGAATTGCTCTCTTGAAAATATCCTTGCAGGCACAAAGGGATAAAATGACCCTAGAAGGTGAAATGATGTATTCAAATCACAGAACAAGTCAGGTTGAGCATCAGCCCTAGTAATGGAGCACACACACTTGCATTCAGAACCACACCGTCTGTATATTTCAGAATGTTAGAAATCGCAGTATGGAGGCCTCCTCACTGCTGTTCTCAGCTGCTTTTTGGTAGGACAGGTTCCCATACCAATGCTTGCTATTGAAATTGTGCTCTTTTTGGAGGCCATACTGGAATCACAAGACATTTTGTCCATTAATAATAACAATACAGATTTTACAGAATTGAGTTGAACACTATGTTGTTTGTTTTCATGTAACATTCAGAGGAGTCTCATGTTACAAGGCTGCTGATTCAAAATCTCATGATAGATATTTTGTTTTGTAAGAGATGACATTTAGGCCTGGTGCAGTAGAGTTATTTTAGTTGCAGTTTGATTGGAACTCTAAAACTCCTATAAATATATATACAATAACTTTATAAAGCATTGAGCTTATTTACAAGCCATGTTTATCTTCACTGTAACTGTAGGAAGTCAAAATTGATGATGCAGAAACATTACATTGAACTCAGTAAACTCAGACATCATTTTGGAGTGACATACAATATAAATGGTTATTTGACAACATGATGCAGGAAATAATCAATTACAATTTCTCCTCAAGGAAGGAAGTGACATTCTGGACCCAACTGAACACGTATGCTATGTTACTTAAGCCATGAAGTAGCAATAAATAATGAGATAATAGAGATATTTGCATCTATGAGACAAACTAAACATGATTTAATATCATATATCTATAGAAGACATTAGGGAGGTAACTAAATTCTGAGCATTACAAGAAATATGTAATGATAAGACAAATTTTGACACAGAAAAACAGCTGAAAATCTAGATCTGCTAGCATATTATTTGACAGTAGGTAAGCCACATAACTTCTTTAAACTCTATGTTTATAACACTGTAGAGTGTGAAACCAAATAAACTGGAGGGTTATTTGTGACAAACTATATAGTCCTTGCAAAGAATAGCACATGCATATGCAGTTGTCTTATGTTATTAGATACAATATTGATATAAATATATGAAATATTTAACTTTTTTTACATCTTCTACCAGCATGCATTTGTTCCCTCCTATAAAATCTACTACCCAACCCCATGTCAGTACAAATCCAAGAGATGAGTAAAGGAATAAAACACATGGGATCAAACTTTATTATCATATAAAGCATCATTTATTACCCATAGAACCTTTATACATAGAATTTTAGTGGGCTAAATTGTTCAACTAGTCTTAACCTCAGTATTTTTGTATAAACTGAAAGAGAATAAATCTTTACATTTGTTCAATAGGCCTGAAATAAATGCTATGATACCACAATCACTCCCCAAATAATTTAAAGTCATCAATAAGTGTGTCCAATTGATGTTGATAAAGATCATTGCTAAGATACATTCATGATTTACTGTTTGATGCATCTCCTGACATGTTTGGGCCAAGAAAGCATAGAATAGTAGAGGTTAGATTATTTTTCTTTGTAAGTTCACTTCTTACAAGGTCGTTGTGGTCATAATAACTAAAGTTATATTCAAACACAAGCTGTATCTGCAATCATCTCCACTTCATCTTTTTGAGGATCCTACTGGGTAAGTCTAGATTATGTAAATATTTTGTTCCTAAGGCTATAGAAACATATCTCATATACCTCATATATCATACCTCATAGCTGGTAAAGATTGGAATATTTCAGGATCTGGTTTGCTAATTGTACAAATTACACTCCTTAACGTACAAACAAACACAAATCACACATACTTCACATGACAAAAATTATAGCATTTTCAAATTGCATGCATATCAATTCTTTAATTTTCCTTAAATTGACTTTACTTCATAAAGGAATCTAATCCATGGCAGTATCAAGTAGGTTTCCTTAATCAGATAACTTTTGATCTTTCAAGATTTATCACTAATATTTGTTATTTAGGATGTTATTAAAATTATCTAAGAAATTCTTAATATACATGTATTTTATTTGCAGGAAAATTACATTTAGAACAAAATAAAATTGTTTCTATTAAACTTTAAAAGTTCTAAATTAATTATTTAAACTGAAATGTGCTCTGTGTCATTTCAATGTGTGATTCCATGTAATTGCTACCTTACCACAGATAATTCATTGACATTTTATGTAAATTTTCAAATCAGTAACTATCTCTTAAAGAGAAGAACAAGGGTAAATTATGGGTTAGTAACTTTCTTCTAAAGCAAATTTTCTTAACAAACTAATTTACTATAAATCTTCAGGGACTTTTTTTTTTCTAGTTAATCATTGTGCTGGGATTCTAGGTTCTGCAGTCTCTTTCCTAAATATATGATTATTTATACACAACAGAAACATATTGTTTCCAGAATACTTTTGCAACTTCTTAAAGTTATTTTGTATTATGGTCATTTACTGCCATTCTCTAGGGTGGGGGGCTCTAGCTCTTTTCTGTGCTCATGAAAAAAAAATATATATATGCCAGCTCAGCCTGCCTTGGGGGTAGGGCTGGCACAGCATGTAGTGCTGGGAATTGTGGTCCCTGTGGTTGCATTCGAACTTACAACCTTGCACTTGCCAGGCAGGCACTTGTGCCATACAGCTATCTCCACAGCCCCCAGGAAGTGTTGGGCCAAAAAAAAAAAAAAAAAACACTTTTTCATATTTTTCTTAACCTCTTTTCAGACTTCTCTTCACCCTTTATTTACAGCTGTCGATTAGTCCAAATATGATGTCTTTACATTATTATTTTTGTTAAAGTTTCTAGTTTTTCCTTTTTTAAAAAATATTTTCTTTCCTCTTCTCCCTGCAACCATCAATTATACTTATAACCATTTGAACATTTTCTTTGTACTTTGCAATATTTTTATATGTTTGGGCCTGCTATCCATTGTTTTCTCACACCAGAGAAATAGTGCAATATTTAAATATATGTGTCTAATTAGGTTCACTTAGAATTATGGTTTTAAGGTACACCCACTTATCTACAATTGTCCCCAGCTTATCCTTCTTTATGGCACTGTAATATATCTTTATAATAACACACACACACACACACACACACACACACACACACATCTTTATCCTTTCATCCACTCATGGACATTGGGGTTATTTCCTTATTTAATCACAAATATGGATGTGTACATCTCATCTCATTGTGGCCTAATGTTTTAATAATTTTGGGAAAATAACACAAAAGATAAGAGTAGGTTTAAAAAAAAACAAAACTAAACAAACAAACACAAAAACAGCCTTTTAGTTTTGGTTTCCTGAGGAATCACCATACTGTCTTCCACAATGGCTTTACTGTTTTATACTCTCTGCAACAGTGAAAAAGGAACTCTTTTTCCCCATAGCCCAGGAAGAATTTGTTATGGGTTGAAAGCATAGAAGAGACCCAATTTGCCCTTCATTACTGAATGGGCCTGCTGTGACTGTAGGTAAGAGACCTGAGATTGGTTCTACCCTAGCTTTACTGGTGGGACCAGGGACAGCAAGACAGTAGGCCCATGCTAATGTGCACTCAATGGACTGGCAGGACTGGGAGCTGCAGAATCCCAAAGCAACATAACAGTTTGAACCAGTGAGTGAAAAGTGAAGTCAACCAGCATTGTGCTTGAGAACAAGGACATGCAAAATAGCAGCTTGGTAGCAGTACCTCCTTTTCTTTTGTTTTTCTTTTAGTTTTTTCTCTTTTCTTTTCTAAATATCCAGGGAGAACTCCTGCCACAGAAGACTAACCTCATTCCCCAAGTTCAGAGACAAAAATCAGACCAAACCAAGTGTAAATCCCTCCATAATCTGGGCTAGTGTATACATTTGTGGGACTTGACTTTACTCTCTCATGGAATGAGAGTGATTTCAGTATTTTACTGTTTATTTTTCTTTGTCCAATTGGTTTTCCTATTAGTATTGAGCTGGGTTATGTTTTTTTTTTCTCTCTAATTTTTTCTGTGTTTTGGTTTGTCCTCTTACTTTCTGTATGTTTTTATTGTTTTGTTTTGTTTCTCCTTGTTTTTCTCAAAAAAATTTAGTGTGTGTGGGAATACTATTTCACTTGGTTCTGTGATGTTTTCATGAGAGTAAATATTGTCTCTTAAGTATCGGGTTCACTTTAAATACTACTTCTTGTGTCATACAATTTCCTGAAACTTAAATGATCACTGTATCATCTGAATTTTTTTTTTTGTATTTTAGAGAAGGGTCTACAGGGTGTTCAAGGTCTCATTACTAGATCACACTGATAGTGATCTGTCTGTTTACAACCCCATAAGAGCCGGGATTATAGAAGTGTGCTACCACACCCAGTCTCAATTGTCATTTCACTGTGCCCTGGTAGCAGGGCCAGCTTGGCAGGCCCAGGGATTGAACCCTCAGCCTTTGTGCTTGTGTGCAGGTACTTTAATCCTCTGAGCTATTTGGCCAGCCCCTTCATCTGTAAACTTTCCCTTATTATATTTAACTTCATTCATCGTTCCATCCTACCCCGTATCCCACTTATAGGACATCACATCTACATGACAGGGTAAAAATTTTACACTTCCCTAAGTGTAAAATTGCATACAAGTTTCTAGTACATTTTGGATTTTTTTATAGAACTGTAGAACTTGCTCCTCTAGTTAAAGATATCAGACTAATAGTTACCACAGTGGTCAGTATTCATACTGTGCTTGTGCCTCATTATTATTGCTAAGGATTCTACTTTAATTAGGATGTCACTATCTGTTATAATCAGAATTTTTCTTCTGTATGACAACATTATTATTATAAAAGTTGATAAAAATTACCATAGCCTAATGTCAAATGAATATTTCCTGAGTCATGTAAGTAGAAACTTCACATTCTTTAGTATATTGAGAAGGCAGATTCTTGGAATAGATATAGAGACCAATACCAATATCTAGAAAACTTCCTGGGCATCAGACATCACCTAGGAAAGCCTCAACACCAGGGATAAAGCTCTATAGCATAAGAAATCTATAAACATTAGTAGAGAAAACAAAGTAAAAAGTAGAAGTAACAAGTGAAGAAGAAAAATGCAACCATAAGTGCTCAGCCCATACGGAACAAGTCCAGAGCACCAAGAAAGTCAGAAAGTTGGAAGCCAAGTAGTGGGATTCACTAAACTGATAGCAGCAAAGTTGAAAAACCAAATGGAAAATGTGATTGACAAAATAATTTCTAAGACACACAAAGAAATGTTGATCAAAATAAAAAACATTAAAGTAAACATAAATTAGTAAAATGCAAGAGTTCAGAAAAATTATAGGATATATGAATGAATAACATAGATAAAAATAGAATCCATTAAACACATCCCAACTGAAGTCCAGAAGATTAAATGTTCTGTGGATTGAATGATGGCAATTATGAAATATCAGATTGAAAAGACAGAAATGTGACTAGAAGGCAAGAAAAGAAAGATAGTTTTAAAATAGCAGGAGAACAACAACTATGTGGTGAAGCAAATAAAAGCAACATAACATTATTGTCTCCAGTGGGAAAACTGGAGACAGTGCAAAAGCCATTAAAAAAATAAAAACTGTTCACAAATAATGGCAGAAAGCTCCCGAAACATGGGAAAGAATCTACATATAAATAAATGATGCATATAGAACTCCAAATAGCCTTGACCAAAATAAACCTACACAAAACTGTATAACAATTAATTTTCCATAAATTTAATACAAGAACAAGATACTAAAACTAGCTGAAGAAAAAAACCAAATCACCAACAAGAGAAAGCTCCGCAGAATCACATCAGACTTCTGAACACAAACCCTCAAATCAAGTAGTGCTTGGAGTGAGGTATTTCAAGCCCTTAAACAAACAAACAAACAAACAAACAAACAACAAAAAACAATATTCAACCTAGATTTATGTTCCCTGAAAATTTGCCTCTCAAAATCATTGGAGAAATAGGATTCCTCTATGACAAAGAACAAATGAAAAAAACCTATGAGCTAAATCTATAGAATGTCCTGAAGGATGTTTTAATGAGATAATAAAGATGAAATACACATGAACACTAATAGAAAGATGTTTCCAGGCAGGCAATTGATGAAAAAGAGAAGAAAGACAGGGAATAAACAAGAAGAAAACAACATGAAAAATACAGGGAAATACAGATTAGTTATAGCCATCAGTGTAAATGCTTTCAATTTACCAATTAAACAAAAGAGCCTGGCAGAATAGATGAAGAACCAATATCTAACAATGTGTTGTATCCAAGAAACACATTTAACACCAAAAGAGATTCACATATTAAAGGTTAAAGGATGAATAAAAATGGTCCATTCCACAAGAACTCCCCCACCAAAAAAATAAATAAATAAATAAAATAAAGTGGGACAAACATTTCTGTTTGTAGACAATCCAAAAGTTAAACTGAAACTGATCAAAAGAGATAAAGAAGTTCATTACATGCTAATTAAGGCAAAATTCCAAGAATAGACAACAGTAATAAATATTTATGCACTAAGCTACATAAAACAAATATTGAAAGATATCAAAACTCAAATAAGCACTATCACAATTGTAATGAGAGTCTTAATACCTCACTCTCACAAACAGATAAATCACATAGACATATGGTAACTTCTGCCTCATCATGAAAGCAATTCTATCAAGAAAACTGATGGCAATGTACTCTTACATCCAGAAAAGAGGATGAGTTCAAAGAAATAACCTAATGTTCAACCTCAAATTTATAAAAGAAAAGAACTAATCAAAGCTAAAGCACATGTGATGGAGGAATCTATAAAGAAAAAGCAGATATTAACACAATAGAGATTAAGAAAACAGTGCAGAGAATCAAAGAATACAAAAGTTTGTTCTTTAAAAGAATTATGACTGCATCCTTTGCTCTAAGTAACTACTATGAGGACAACAATATGTATGTATCAATTATTGGGAATGTACTTCTAATGTGTTTTGAAACTGTCACATTATTATTTCTTATTTAAATTAATAAAGTAAAAATAAAAAACAAATAAATAAAATTAATATTTAAAAGGAAAAGAAGAGTATATAAATATGTTAATCCATTAGCCAACCTCACCTAAAAAAGGACAAAGAAAATTCAAGCAATTAAAAATGGAAAGTAGAAAATCACAACAGATCCGACTGAAGTCAAGGAGATCTATGTCTACTATGGGAACCTATATTCTAATAAGAGGGAGAACACATAAGAAAAACAGATTCCTACATATGATGATTTTGCCAAAATTTAATCAAAAGGATACAAAAACTCAAACTGACCTGATAACAGCCAATGCAACTGAAAATGAAATTAAAAACTTCTCAACAAGTGAAGTTCCATGCCTGGCAGATTCATCATTCAACTATACAAGCAACTTAGAGAAGAAATAATGCTGCTGATGCTGAAATTCTTTAAAGAAATTGAAATGTAAGCAATATTTTTATTATTGCTGTTAGCAATTATCATCATTAACATAAAGAAAAATATAACCAAAAAAAGAAAACTGAAGCCAATCTCTTTAATAAACATAAGTGCAAAAGTCCTCAATAAGACACTGGTAAGTGGCAAAAACCAAGATCTTATAAAATAAGACCAAGTAGGTTTCATCCCAGGAATACAGGGATGGTTTAGCATATTCAAATCAACAAATGTAATATACCATACTAATGGAACCAAAGACAAAATTTACATGAACATCCGAATAGATGGAGATAAAACATTTCACAAAATTCAACATCAATTTATGATAAAAATCATACAGAACATTGTTTTAGATGGGTCTTTACCTCAACCTCATAAAGGCCATCTATGAGCATAGCAACCGTAAGACTATACTAAATTGTAAAATATTGAAAGCTTTCATTATAAAATCAGAAATAAGACAAGGATATACACCATCATCACTCTTATTCAACACAGTTCTAGAAACATTAGCCAGAATAATCAGACATGAGAAAGAAATAAAAAGAATAATGTAAGGAAGAAAAATGTGAAATTACAGTTAGTCACAGATTTCCTGATGCTTTAGATAGAAGACCTCCAAAATGCCACCAAAATAGTTGTATATTTAAAGAACCCATAACGCTCAAAAAGCAACAGAATTTATGTACATAAGCAATAAACTCACACACAGAGAAAAAGAAATTAGGAACACCACACCCTTATAATAGCACTCCCAAAATGAAATATGTAGTGATCATTCTAACAAAGGAAATAAAAAAGAATAACTTTGAAAGTTACAGTACTCTAAAAAAGGAGGTTAAAGAATATATCACAAATTTGAAAGGAATCACTTGCTCATGGTTTGGAAGAACTAACAATGGTCTTTAGCCAAGATAATATGTTTGCATCTTGTACTCTGAATAAATACTACAAAGAAAACAATATGCAATATTTTAATTATTGTAACAGCCTTATTATGCTGTTTGGAAACTCTCATTGCTATTTCTTTCTCATTAAAATTAATAAAGAGAAGGGAAAATGACACCACTCTAAAAGTTGTTAGCCATATTTGAGGAAATCTCAATGAAAATAACAGTAGTATACTTCAAAGATCTACAGAAAATACTATGAAATTTCACTTGGAACCAGAAAAACACAAGAATAGCAAAGGCAATTCTGCTCAGCAGTGTGAAGGCAGGAGGCATTACAATTCCTTACCTAAAATCATAATACGTGATAAAATCAATACAGTGTTCTTTGAAAGAATAAATAAAATCTGAAAAGTACAGTAGATACATAGAATAACAGAAACCAAACATAGGGAATAAACAATTGAGATTGGAGAACGGAGAAAAGATAGGGAATAAAGGAAGGGGAAAAAATGTAAGTATCTTCACAGGTTGGCTAAGATGATCGTACTGCTAATTTCTATCAGAACTTTTGGAGGATAGTAACTAATGCTTAAAATATTTATCCTGAGGAATTTTATATGCTAATATTTTTGGTGTAAACACCTATATTGAAAATAATAACGTGCAATGTAACAACCATTGCAGAATACTTTTTATCTTGCTTTTAATGTGTACAGTTTCTAATGTGTAATCTATTTTTATATTCTCTTTAAAATAAATTGAATTTTAAAAAATCAGCAGGTTACTGACATAAAGAAAATACTGTAGATCAATACAATAGAATAAAAGATGCAGTTGAAAGGTCAAATACACTCAGCACCTTAAGGAACCAAACATGTTCCCTGGAAAAAAGATAGCGTATTTGAAAAACAGTTCTGGAAAAACTAATCGCACATTCTGTAGAGTAAATGTAAACCCATGTTTATCACTATCTACTACACTGAGATCAAAATGGGCCAAAGTTATAAATTGTAAGTGGAAACACTAAATTCACTGGAAGACAAACGGAAGACGTAGATGCGGGCAGACTTCACGAACAAAATTCAGACTACATAAAAAATACTGCAATGACTCAACAAATGGGGTCTCTATTACTAAAAACAACTTTTCTAAAACAAAGAAATCATGAACAGAGTGAAAATACAACCCACAGAGTGACAAAAAAAAATTTTCAATACTCCTCAGAAAAAGTTCTTAAATCTACAGCATATAAAGATTTGAATTCTCCCCTCAAATTAAAAGATCCATTCAAAAACTGGGCTTCTGAGATGAATACACAATTCTCAAATGAGGAAATATGAATGGGTAATAAATGCATGAAAAACTTTGCAACATTATTAGTCGTTTGAGTGCTTTTAAAATAAAGCAACACTGAGATTTCACCTGACTTCAGTAAGAATGGCAATCATCAAGAAATAAACAAATGACAAATCCTAGAGAAGCTGTAGGGGAAAAGAAGCCCTACACTTCCATTTTCAGTGTAAAGTGGCACGACAACTGTAGAAATTAATGTGATACTTCCTTAAAAAATTGTAATTAAAGGTCCCATTCAATCTAGCTATTTCCCTTCTGGATATTTTTCAGAAGAATTAAAAACATCGTATCAGAGCAATGTATGTGTACTCATGCATACAGCAACACAATTTGTCGCAGATCTATCTTGAAAGAGCCCAAATGCCAATAAATGAAAGGACAAATATGAACAATGGTGGTGTCTTTTAGGGGATATATAGTTCAGTGTGAGGCCAGCCAAAAGGAAAATGACAATGTTAAGACTTTTATAGGTAAATGGATTCAACTTGAGACTATACTCTTAAGTGAAATAAATTAGACCCACATGTATAAACTTCATATTTTCCCACCAGTATGTGAAATTGAATGAATAAATAGCATTCAACATGTATAATGCATATTTTGAATTAGGAAAGCTTTGTTCAAAAGAAAAGAGAAACTTCAAAGGAAGGGTATATATATATATATATATATATATATATATATATATATATATATATTTGTCTTAGTTCACTGAAAAGAGAGGCATGTGATGATATTATTTGGGTTATAACTCATGCCTATATATTTGTCTTAGTTACTTTTTACTCGTTGCTGGGACAAAATGAAGGAAGGAAAGGTTTATTAGCTTACAGTTACTGGAGGTTTCAGGCCAAATTCGGCTGGCCCAAGGCTGAGTGGAACAGGGCAGAGAGTATTCAGTTCATGGTGGTGGAACAGCAACAAACTGGTGACATTTTGGCAGTCAACCAAACAGGGCACCAGAGCAAGAGTCCTAGTCTGTCTCTCTGTCTTCCTTTATATTACATTCAGGCTCTCCACCTCAGCCTATCTGCCTTAGGCTACACCCATAATCCCAGAAGTACTTAAAATACATAGTCCCAGGGATCATGGATCAAGTCTCAAACTCTAGATCAGTGCTAAATCACATAACCCCAGTGACTCAGTCTCAGTCTGTAGGAGTCCCTGTCCCATGACTGCATGAGGCTTTGGGGGGACAACTAGACATAAACCATAACAATACTGAACTGTAAATAACTATGATAAAGATAACAATATCCAATGTTTTAACTGTTTCTACTCTTCTATTAGCCTGTTTCTCAACTTTACCATTTTTATTTTTATATTAAAATAAAAAAGCAAACAATACATAGACAAATGGATAGGTTCTGAGATACATAAGAACAGCCAAGGCTAAAGAAGACTTAAAAAATTACTAAAAAAATTCAATGTCAGTCCATCAAATTAAAGATATAACTAAAAATTTACAGGTAATTAAAAGCTTAGGTCCTGATGGATTCATTTGTGATTTATCAATAAAAATTAGAGAAGCTATAACATCACTAATTTTCAAACGCTTTGCGTGAAATTGAAAAGGAAGGATACCACCAAAGTCATTCCTAAAAGCAAGAATTATTCTAATACCCATACCAGAGAAAGATTTAGCCAAAAAAAAAGGAACTATTAGATAATTTCCCCAATAGATGTGACAATCCTCAATAAAATACTGGAAAACAGAAGGCAATGAATCATCAAGAAGATTATTCCCCATAACTAAGGAGGAAGCACTCCAGGAATTCAGGGATGATTCAACATATGCAAATCAATAAATGTAATAGCCATACCATAGACTTAACGGCAAAAGTGTTGTTATTATCTCAATAGTTGTAGAAAAAAGTATTTGACAAAGTCAAACCCTAATTCATGCTTAAAAATATTTCCCACACAAAATTGGAAAACATAGTCTATATCTCAATTTAATAAAAACTATCTATGGCAATTCAAAAACCATCATCATAATAAATGATCAAAATTGAAAGCTTGCATTCTAAAATGAGGAACAGAAGACTGTGCTGTATTTAAAAAATCAAACTTAAAAAATCAAAAACAGACTCAAGAACTTGTGGAACTAATTAGAAAATGCAGAAACAACTCCAAATGTACTCAGCCAACTTATCTTTGAGAAATGGTCCACATCTCTTTACTGGGAAGGGAATAAATGGTGGTAGGAGAACCGACTCTCCACATTTTGAAGATTCTCCTGATGCACTACACTAAAACCAAGTTGATCAAAGATGTAAATTAAAACAGAAACACTAAATGTGCTGGAAGGGTGAATAGGGAGAATTCTTAAAGACATAGCTGCAGGGAAACTATTATGAACAAAACCCCAATTACACAGGAAATGTTACAAAGAATCACCACATTATTAAGAAGTTTTTACAGAATAAAAGGAAACATTAACAGAGTGAAAAATTAACCCACAGTGTGGGAACAACATTTTGGCTTCTGTTCCTCAGAGGAAAAAGTAATACTGAAATATATACAGGACTAAAAATAATCAGGACCCCAAATTTAAATACTGAATCCAAAAGTGGGCATTTAATTTAAATAGATGCTTCTAAGATGAATTTAAAAAGCAAATAACTATAGAAGAATAAGTTCAACATCATTGGCCATTTGAGAGATGCAAATTAAAAAATACTCATATTCCATACCATTATAATGACATATTTAAAAATCTTACACTGCAACTATTTGGCTGTACTTTCATATCCCCTATAAATTACAAAGAATACGCAGGAACAGTCAGATGAATGGATTGTGATAATGCAATATCAACACATTCACAACTCCCATCATCCTTCAAATCACTTTCACTTCCCTTCTGAATTATTTTAAGAGCCACTTAGATGCATTTTTTTTTTTTCTTTTTTGGTGATACCAGGGATGGAACTCAAGATCTTGCATCTCCTAGGCAAGCACTTAGTCCACTGAGCTTGTGCTTCCTAGGCAAGTACTTGTTCCACTGAGCTATCTCTTTGGCCCCCAGTATGCATTTTTATATCTTTGCTCCTTTTCAGTTTTAATGACAACAGCCAGAGTGGTCTTCTTCTACAATTATATGAGGAATGATAGCCTTTCTTTGCTTATTACCCATTGTATTTTTATTTCATTTGTGACAACAAAGAACATGCAGAGGTATTCACAGTCTCTTTCCAGGTCTCAGCCCCCTTTCCTTATGCATTCCTCATCTGTTCTAGCCATGTACACCACTTAATTGTTTTGACCTCTCCAGGAACATTGTTGCTCGATACTTCTATATTCCTTTGTATCTCTATTTGGAACATTCTTCTCCCAGATATTCATGATTCATTTCATAAGTTCCTTCTTAATTTCATTCAAGATAAGAAGTTTTATTTAATTAAAGTATTCCTTGGACACTCCTAAATTTATATATCAGGTAGTAGCCTGCTTTTGCCCTATTTTTCTTCTTTTTCATGGAAGGGCCCTACTTATAAAATTTCTGAGATAGCTTACCTTGGATTCCTCCACTAGTAAGTCCAACATGGTTGCATACTTATATTTGTTATGTTTACTTTTATATCCCAACATCTAGTTAAAGATTGATATTGGCACATTCTTGATAATTATTTACTGAATATATGAATGAATAGACAACTGAGTGAATTAGTTAATCTGGAAAACATTCATTTATACCAGGAGTTGAATTTTAATACACAAGAATTAATATGAGTCTTAGTTTATGTTGGGAGGCACTAACTAGATAAAGATTGTTATTCTTAAATTTGGTCTAATACAAAATGTTAATTATCCTTTTTTTTTTTTTCCATCTGACCCACTTTCTTCTTGGCTGCAATTTGAGAAAGACAAGAGCTTCTGTACAGACTTCCATAGAATACCTTCTAAGCTCTTAAGTTTTGTTGTTCAGCTCCACTTTTCCATTAGTTAGATAGAATGATTAAGAGTTGCTATAGTCCTGTTAAACTGATGAGGCTGCTGACTAAGAGTTACACATATACTGCCTATATTTGACTCAAATGTGATCAGAATTTGCTTCATGGATCAGCTTGTAATTAGCTTCCTCTGCCATTCCAATCTTCATGTTTAACTTCAGAGAAACCTTTGAAATATAAATGCTAAGGCAATTGCTCCTACAGAAGAAACATCATTTCTTGTTTATCCCCTTAAAACAAAGGTTGACTATGCAGTCAAATAAATTGTAGATAATATGGTTCTTGTGTTTCCCTGAGAATTGGTTTGGCCTCTGCTGCTCTTCACTGAGTTTGTAGCATAGCTTCCCACTGCCAGTTCACAGCCAACAGCCCTACCACCCTAACATCTGACTCTCTGGCAGCTATTTCTGACAATTGCCTTGGCAGGCAGTGTGCTTCCTCTAGGTCTCCTGATGGCCTTGCTGTCTGCACAGCACTGATCTATTAGATGAATTTGTTTTTACACTTTGATCAGTGCTCTAAAATGAGCATTGTCCTTTTTGGGCTGTATAGAAAATAAGCCAGCCTTCCTTCTCTTGCATATCACCATGAGGGCCTGGCCCCAGACTACCTTTGCAACTCGTAGAATTCCAGCCAAAAATCGGCTGTATGGGCCGAGAGGCACACATCATATTCTGAGCATGCCACATAAATCTCTCTTTCTGCTTTTGGGTCACTTTCCCATTTTAGACCAGGCACAGGGCAGCTTGCTTCTCTATTAAATTTAAGTAGTCCTCATCAAAGCACTGAACCTCTGCTGTGAATGAAATTAACAACACATTCGATGCATTGCTGGCACTTTGCTAATATGGATTTTTTAACATAGCAGAGTGAATATGACTGAACCGGACATAAAACAAACCTTTATATAAATTCCATTCTTATTGCTGCACATGATCAATATCCAACCTACAAGTTTAAACAAAATATGCATTTGTGATGATTGTGGTTTTGATTTGGAAATATGATTGTTTTATTTCATAATATAGTAATAGTACCTAAAGCAATAACATTTTTATCTTATTAGTCTGCAGGTAGTTATACATTTCATGTGAGATATATAATGGACAAAGGTAAAAAGGAAAAAATTGAGATGAAGCAAATGTAATTAAGGAGAAAAATCTATATTAGATCATAAAGGTTTCCACAAAAGAGATATCTCCGTGGGCTACCGTAATGGGAAAAAATGTACAGAGCTTGACCTCTTCCTTAAATTAGTAATATATTGAATAATACATGTTTTATATTTATTTGAGGTCTAATTCCTAATTCTTCCTATCTAAAACCTACTATATTTTCAATCTTAAGCATGCTTTGACCTTTATATGCTTCCCTCCCAAAAGAACACTCCTGAAATATCTCTGGTACTTGTATCTACTGAAACCCAATGTGCTTACAAAAAAAAAAAAAAAAAGTAAATTTACTGAAAACTTAATCCTGCCTTAGGTCTGTGCTCAACTCCATATCCAAACTTTTCATTAAATATTTTTAATTTGAATCACAATGAATTTCTTCTTTCATGTTACAAATTAAATAAAAACTCTTTTTGCATTCCACATAGCAATATCTTTCCTCTGTATGACCAGTTAATAAGGGATAGATGTATATGTGTGTTTTCATTTACCATTTACTATCAAAGATTGAACTTTTTTATTTATTTTGTATAGGCTCTGCAGGGTATCCAAGGTCTCACTACATAGATCAGACTCAGAGTGACTCTCCTGTTTACAGCCTCCCATGCACTAGGATCAAATGTGCCACCAAGCCCAGTCTTAGTCATTGTCTCAGTGCACATGGTCTGGGCCTGCACAGCAAGCTGCAGATGGAACCTGACAGCTGGGCTCTGCCTAAGCAGGTGCTTTAGACCACTGAGCTATCTGGGTTGCCCTTTAGACTGAACATTTTATATGCCTGTAATACACAATCTTAATGTAAATATGTATAGCTATCTCTACTTGAATAATAAGTAGTGATTTTCTTTTTCAAAGTTTTAACCCAGAGCAGCAACCTTATGCTAACTAAACACCTACTTTTTAAAAATGTGTTTCGGTAGCTGGGTGTGGTGGCGCACGCCTGTAATCCCAGCACTCGGGAGGCTGAGGCAGGAGGATCGTGTGCGAGTTCGAGACCAGCCTGGGCTACAAAAGTGAGCTCAGGACCAGCCTCAACTGCATAGCCAGACCCTGTCTCAAAAAAGACAAAAAAAATGTGTTTCGGAAAATAACCACAGAGAAAATGAAACACAGTGTGGTGTGTAAATAATATTAGGATGATAAAATTGTACAATGTTAGTGTCTTATAAGATTAAAACTTTTGTGATTGGTAGGCTTTATGAGAATTTGTTTCCAGAATCAAACTTTATTTTGTCTCCATCACATGTAACAGAGGTTTTCTCTTGTGAAATTATCTCTCACAGAAGCACTACCTATTTTTGCTTGTTAGATTCAGGTATTGCTACTAAAGTCTGATCAGAAATTTTTGATGGATAAATTCTATCCTGCAAAATACTGGGGTGTATCCAGAAAATTACTCACTGCTTTGATGCACTCAAAGCATATTAGCAAAAATGATGTAAAGGTTAAGTATGTAACTTTTATCACGCGCTTTCTTCCCCGCTTCGTGCCTGAGAATTTGCAAATCACATTAGCACAGTAACACCTGTAGCAAACAAATTAAAGATTTTGCCACCCCTATCCTAATTTAGATCCTTGAGAGCTGTAACAGTAATACTATTATGAATGCAAAAAGAGCCCAACAGTAAAATTGCCTTTCTTTGCTGTAAACTTTCGAAAAAAAGAGGTTAAGGTAGTAATTGTAAAAGATGAGAAATGTGTGGGCACAAAAGCACAGGCACTCATTTCCCTCCTCACGGTTTCATCATAACTTTCCTCATTCAGTTCCCACTGAGATGAAAAAGTAAGTTGGACAGTCTCTGAGTGGTTATTCTAACAGCTGTCCTGGTTTATACATAATTGCTGCCTGGAAATTTGAACACACTTTCATGGAATTTTCTCCCTACATACTTTTTAGAAGTTTCTGTAAGCCTTTCAGCCATAGTTGAGGAATTGTGATGGAAGAAGTCTATGTTAGAGTAAGAAAGTCTTTGCTTGTCTTTGAGCCATCTCTCATTTTGCATAGACAAGAACAATATGTAGTGATGAGAAGAATTTTCCCAAGGTCACCCAAAAAGTTCATGAGCGTCTTGTCTTCCAACTCAGAGAATGGTACTCCTGTGGTGTTACACTTCCAGAGTGAGGGAGCAAGATTGCCTTAAGTAGAAGTCCACTGTCCATCTTTTAGAATCATATATTCTACTTTTTCGGTTCTTCCTTGCTGTGTGAGTCACTAGATAAGGAGCCTGAGCAGGTCCTCACACCTATAACGTATATAAAAATTCCTATTTTGAGTGATATTCTCTCAAGATTTTATGAGAGAATATTTCATATAAGTACTGCTCAGACCTCAAGATGTTAATACCAATGCTGCATACATTATCTGAGTAAATACACACTTTGAAAGGAATATAATTGTACAGAGATTGTGACTTAATTGTTTTAGCATTTTATTAATGTGAGCATTTTGACCAATTGGCTTTCCTACTTTTGACTTTAATCACACTTGTGTCTCTTTGCTCAATCGAGTTATTAAGTCCCACCTGTCTATTAATTTCTACTAATAAAAGAGGGAAAATGAAAGCTATAATTGCTGTTTTTAGAGTTTTTTGTTGTAGTTGGGATAACAGAGCCATGGAGGTTGGGCTGATACATTAAAATGCAAAGGAAGGAAATGCATTCCAGGGAAGGAAAAGGATTGTCAAAACTCTGAACTGGGAAGAAAGTGGATTCCTTAAGGGCAGAATGAGGCCAGTGACACGGGGAAAAGATTAAGGTGTGCAGTGCGAGCCAAAAAGTCAATGAATAAATTCATTGTATATAAGATTGGGGTTCAGATTATATTCTATATTGTAAAAGAGAAGACACTAATTTAAACAAAGATATACTGTGCAGATGTAGTGTTTGTTTCTGGGTGCCTGCAGGTATTAAACACAGGGCTTCATGCATACTAAACCATCCCAAAACTGAGCTACACACCTAGCCTACAATTACATGCTAAGAATCACCTTGGTGGCTGAGTAAAAATAAAGGAGAAAACTAGAAGCAGAGAAAGTATGTAGAAAAGTACTTCAGGGCCAGCAAGATAGCTTAGCAGGCTAACACCTGCTTAGGCAAGCTCAGGAACTGGGGCTCTATCCCCAGCACCACATACTGCACCCATCCTTTAAATTGTGACATTGTCTCGGGTTAGGCTTCTGCTCATGGGAATGAAGAGAATTATGAAGGATCACTATGTCGTCTGAAGATAAAGCATCTACTAAATTTCTATGGAAGGGGCCAACAGTGAAATCTGTTGACAAAGAAAAAATAGATATTACATAATCCAGCCTTTTTTCTCAGCTTATACTTATAACAACTTATGGAACATATTTTTATGGGTCAGCTACTATGGAGAGTAGAGTTATACTTTAGAATTGACTGGTTGTCCATAAAATTAATTTTATAAAATACATCACTTAGTAAATGCTTGTTATATGTATAATTGTGCTAAGCATCTAATGAACAGTACCTTTAGTAGTTATAACTTTTAGTTGATTGAAAAATCTTTCTTGTCTCCTTCTTGCAAATTTCTTAGCATACTCAAGAACACATGATCTTGAAAGAAATATAAAATATCTTCTTAGGATTTCTCTGCTACAATTAGCAGAGAAGATAGATTATGCTTTCTTTTAGGAAACTTTTTTCTGATTTTTCAAAATCTGAAGAAATAAAGCTGACAGTATAACTACAGATATGAGGGTCCCAGAGAAATAGCCCTGATACAAATGAGCTTCAAAGAAAACTCAAGACTTAGGAGATTCCCTAGGAAAGATAGTTCGCTCTTTGTTCTAACATACGCTGGTTACTCCCCAGGTCTACCTGCTACTGAAATCTCCACTACCAATCTGCACTTTATTGTGAAGAAGGTAATGTAGGGCTTTTTTTTTTTTTTCCCCCAAATAACAGAACTGTGACAATGCTTTTCAATTTACCTTTTAGTAACTGGCTTAATAGGAAACAGTATACCCTGTGAAGAACAACAGGAAGAAATTGAAATCTAAGTAAAATGTGTAAGATTAACATGTCACCCTTTAATTCCACATTTACACGGTAAGTTATGTTGGGAGTTTGGAGATTTTTCCATGCTACTCACTGTGCGACTCTATCTGCGCACTAGAGAACAGGTGAAAGCAAGACTCAGGTCAACATAATTCTCATTTTGGAACACTAAAATGTCGTGTTCATAGCAGATAAGGGGAAATGCAAGAAACACGACATAATTGTTATAGTAGAGCCACCGTAATAGTGGAAATAAACAATGTTCAATTTCAATCCAAGGAGATATTTTCCCGTCTATGACAACCTCTTATTTTGTATTGTTATAATTTATCTCACTAGCCGGGCGTGGTGGCTCATGCCTGTAATCCCAGCACTCGGGAGGCTGAGGCAGGAGGATTGGTGCGAGTTCGAGACCAGCCTGGGCTACAAAAGTGAGCTCAAGGCCAGCCTCAACTGCATAGTGAGACCCTGTCTCAAAAATACAAAAAAAAAAAAAAAAAAGAATAATTTATCTCACTAATTTATTCATCTTTTCTGGTTCAAATAAAGGGTTTTCTGAAAATATATTTTCTAATATGGTCTTCATACTTGCATCTAAATGTTTCTGTATACACATATGAAACTAGAAATTATGCGATTTATTTTATGTTTGGATGTAAGTGAAATTCCAATGTCTGCTACTGTTTTTTTTTTGTTGTTGTTGTTTCATTTCTGTTTCACTTCTCTATGAAAACCCTTTGAAGTTCATCTTAGCAATCTTGACTGATTTATTTTTAGTGATGTCTGTGATCAAGCTCAGGGCCTTACTCTTGTCAGGCAGGTGTTTATGCCACTGAGCTATATCACCAGCACTCGGGCTTGAATTATTGTAAAATTGCTTCAGTTTGATAGCGCTGATTATTTTCATTTAGAGTGTTATTTAAACTAACAAGGGAGAGAACTTGTAAATAAAACTTATTTGAACTTTATTTCATTGCACACTTGACACTTTCTATTTAAAAATATTATCAAAGTGAGCTTTTTGTATTTATTAATGATATATCACCTCTGAACATCTTTCATATATCACTAGTGACTTTATTTTTATATATAACTCATATTTTCCGAGGAACAATGAGACAGATCAGAATATGAATTACTTCAGGGACTTTCTGAGAGATCACAACTTGCAGAAAAGTAATGTGAACTTTCCTACCCTGGGTTTCTGTCGCTGTAATTTTCTTTACTGTATCCCTTTCTTAACCTCTCCCAGGCCTTATCATCTGCTCATTCTTTTATTCTTATTTCATGCAATATCTTCTTCTGAAATACCCTGTGAATTCATCCTGCTTTCACATAAGCAGAGCAAGGATGGCATAAGCCGTATCCCTTCGAATCCTAAGTTTCATATTGTTATCAGCATAGCACAAAACTTACGCACAACTAGGTTATGTAAAGCCTTCACTAATGCTATCTAGAGGCTTTCAAGCGGCTGAAATAGTTAATGAGAGGCTCAGAGTGTACTGGCTTTAGAGAATAATAATGCTTTCTGCTCTTTTTATTCTGATTGCACAAAACTCCAGTCACTTTTAAAGTCTATATGATTACAATGAAGTAGGAAGGATGGGAAATTGGATTCGTTTTGAACATACTGTAACATTCTAGTTCTTCTATTTATAAATGCTTTAGAAATTATCGTGAATTTTGCTGTCAAATCATTTATAAATCTTATTTCAAAGGGAAGAGCTCTCATGAATGCGCTCCCATTTGCCTTGATGGTCTCAGCATAAATGATCCTTCTTTATCTTTGGGTGAAAAAGAAATATTCTGTAGAAAAATTCACTTATAAATCTTCCAAGATGGGGTCCGTGAGATGGCTCAAAAGTCTAAAACTCCTGCTTAAGCAAACTTAGGCAACCACAGGGAACACAGTTCCTCCCCTGGCACCACATGCTATGCCAGCCCCACCCCCAGGGAAGGCCGAGCCAGTGCTACCAGAAAGAATGAAAGAAAGAAAGAAAGAAAGAAAGAAAGAAAGAAAGAAAAGAAAAGCAAACAAAGCAAAGCAAAGAAAAAAGAAAAGGAGTCTTCCAAGATGTATGTGGTAACCAAACACAAAGACAAAGTAAAGAGATAGACCAGGCAGGCATCGCTGTCATCCTTTGATCCCTTTCCTTTCTACCGTGCTGCTGCCCAGTATTGGACATCACTTAATGGCATTACCTCCAGAAGTGCTTGCTGATCAGTTCAGCTAATCTGGGTTAAATTTCTCCCTTCAGAAATTGATTAGGGCCAGAAAAATCAACTCGAGTTATCACATGTAAGCTTGCATGGTACAATACTCTGCTTCAAACACCTTTCTCATCCAAAAAGAATATCAGATTTAGAAGTTAGGATCTACATTTTATTTACTCACTTCCAAGTGAGTTACAGACCTAACTTGCTGACCTATTTCTCATATTAAATTTATGTTTAGAACCCTTTTTTAAATGATAGAAATTAAACTTTATGACTCAACACATGCTCTACAGAGCTGGTAATCAAAGATAAAATTCAAGCTGGTCAAATAGCTCAGCTAATCAAAGTGCCTGCTTTGGCAGGGCACAGGGGTTGATCCCCTGCTTGCCTTGCCGATTCTGTGCCCAGAGTGCACTGAGATGGTGACTGAGGCTGGTTATGGTGGAATCTGCCTGTAATCCCAGCTCTTGGGAGGCTGAACACAGGCTCTGGCTCCCCTAAAAAATAAATAAATAAATAAAATCCACCCTTAGGAATAACTGATTACAAACATCCATGCTATAGCTATTCCACTACACAGCAACACAAAAATTAGGGTTCTGAAATATAATATTTCATCAGGATGCCTCTGATCTAAAACAAAGAATTATTGATAATAAGACTAGGTATTTGCTTTAAAATGCATTAAATTGAAATAATTTTAATAATTCTATTGTAATAAAAACAATTTTAAAATGGTTAAATTATAGTAGAGAGACAATACAATGTTTATGCATTGGAGTGTGATTTATTTCACTTACAAATAAGGCCTCTAGTCGTGTCCATATACCTCAAGTTTATCTTTCTTTATAGGTAAGTAGTACCCCATTGTGAAAAAAGTACCGCATAATTGTTATCCGTTACTAGGCTGTCCGGCATTTATTCTGTTTCCAGGATATAGCTATTGCAAACTGTGCTGCTATAACCATGGGTGCAATTATATCTCTGTGGTTTGATGTTTTTAATTCTTCTGTGAAAATATCCAGAGATATTTTTAAAGAATAAATAAGATACACAAAGTACAGTAGACATTGTGAAACAGAAAGAAACTGCTCAAAAGATAGCTAAGATAATTATATTATTCATTTCTATTAGTTTACTTATTTGTTTACGTATTTAGTACACAGCCTACAGGTTCTCATTTCACAGATCGGGCTCTTAGTGATTCCCTTGTGTTTCAGCTTCCCAAGTGCTGGGATTATAGGCCAGCGCCACCATGCACAATGGCAGGGTCAGCGCGGCATACGGGGGATTGAACTCTCATACCTCATTCTGCCAAAGCTGGTGCTTTAATCCCCTGAGCTATCTGGCTGAACCTCATCTATTAGTTTATTAAAAGTTTATTAAAAGTGCTCATATTGTTTGATCAATTCTGTATCCTATATACCTTAACCAGAGCAACTACTTTGAAGATTACAATATGCAATGTAGCAACCATTATTGCTTATAACCTGTCTTTGTTTATTCTGTACATCCTTGATATGAATTTTTTCTCTTTAAAATAATAAAAAGGTTTCATTATGTGTATAAAATTTCACCAAAGGCAACATATAAATAGCTAAGACATAAGAATATAACACATTATTAATTGATGCTATAAAAATTAAAATAGAGTACACTGTATATAAATTTTTATTTACTAGAATGGTAAAAGTAGAATGATAATAAGGAGTGTTGAGAAGCATATGGAAAAACTGGAATTTTCCCACCTCACTCATGGAATGCTGCATGATAAAGCTACTGTAGAAAACTGTTAAACTTTGCATAAATTTATCAGGTAATGTAATCCCAAGTACATCTGTAAGTAAATCTCTCTCTCTCTCTCTCTCTCTCTGTCTTTCTCTCAAACAGAAGGAAGAATTTTAATTATTTAATTAGTTATTTACTTACTTGGTGCAGGTCTCACTATGTAGTTCCAACTGGTAGTGACAGTCCTGTCTCAGCCACCCCAGCACTGGGGTTACAGGTGTGCATCATTGTGCCTGGCTGTAGAGCTGGCATGGCATGCATTACCAGGGATAGAACTAGGGTCCTTGTGCTTGCCAGGTGTGCACTTAGACCACCAGCTGTCGCCCATGTCAAAGGGAGTTTGAAACTATTCATGAATGTTCAAAGCACTGGCATTTGTCCTAAAATACAAAATTTAGAAGTAATCTATCATTGGATGGATAAATGCAGTATACTCATGATGGAAAACTAGTTAGAAATCAAAATGAATAAAACGCCTTTAATGAATGGATTGTATAAACCATACCATACGTGTAAGGAGCCACAGGCGTATGGTCACATACTGAATGATTTCACTCATGAAATATCCACAAAGAGCCAATTTCTAGGATCAGAGATTTATTTTTATTTCAGAAGAAAGAGTGTTATTGTTTGTATCTATCTGTCCCCCCAAAACTGCATGCAGTCAGTGGCTTCTAGAGTTTGTGATTAATTCTTGGTTCAACAGTGGGATTATGGGTAAGTGTGCTGTTTCCACCCTGGAGTGGGTACTCTGAGTTACAATGTAAGGAGGAGAAAGAGGATAGCCAGCCACTGCAGCAGCTGCTCCTCCCTTGACTTTTTGCTGCTTTCTGGTCCCATAAACTGCTGCTCTCTGCTAAGCAGCACTATGCTTTGGAGCCAGTCAAGTACGGACTGAAGCCTCCACAAACCACGAGCTAGACCTTTACTTTCTTAATTTTGAGGGCTGGGTATTTTGTCCCAGAAATGAAAGAAGAGTAACTAAGACAGAGTGCTAATAGGGATTGACTATAGATGCATCTCAGGAAATTTATTAGGGTAATGGAAGTATTTTCAAGTTGAATTTCACACTACATTCTATAAACCTCAATAGATCATCCATTCAAACCTTTTGACAATCTTTTATGGACTTTTCCAACATAACTACTTTTTTAGCATTAAATATGCATAGGGTCTTGGAGTTCACTCATCTTTGGTGTCAAGCACTACCTAGTGCCACAGTTAGAATCACAGAACCTTTTTATAAAGCATCGTATAATTCCTACTTTAGCCTTTGTGAGCAACAGCACCTGCTGAAACTGCTCAACTGGTATTGTGGAATAAAATGAGAGACAGACAATACGTAAGTTAATTGATGTCACAGAGTACCCATGATGTTTTGTGAGTTGTGCTTAGTAAATAATGTCTTATAAAGATGAGCATCCCTTAATTAAATACTTGAAATCTAAAACAATCAAAAGTTCAAAACTTTTTGAGTAACAACATGACACCACAAATGGAAAATTTCATATGTCATCTTGTGTCACCTGTGTTCAAACTACAAGTACAATAAAATATTGTATAAAATTACTTTTAAATTATTACAGGGAAAGCATTGATAGGAGGCATATATGAAACATGTTTAGACATTTATTCTGTCACTAAGAAACCTTATTATGTCTTGGAAAATATTTCACAAGAAGAAAAATTCAAAATTCAAATTACTTCAATTTGTAAACATTTTCAATAAAGGAAAATGTATCCTGCTGTAACTTTTGAAATTCAAGTAAGAATTATAACTGTAGTAGAACTGCTGAAGTACTTTGTTCAAGACACAGCAAGTAGGTCTTAGGTGACAGTTCCACATTCTAAGTGCCTGCCTAGGCGAGCTCAAGGATCTGAGTTTGATCTCTTGTACGAATGTGCTGACATGGCCACCAAAATTAGGCATGGTGGCACACAACTGCAATCCCAGTGCTGGGAAGGCTGAGACAGGAGCTTCACTATGAATCTGAGCCATGTTGAGGTGCTGTACCAAAAAAAGAAAGAAAGAAAGAAAGAAAGAAAGAAAGAAAGAAAGAAGAAAGAAAGAAACAAAGAAAGAAGAGGAAGGCAGGAAGGAAGCAAGGAAGCAAGCAAGCCGATAAAGCAAGCATACGGATATTTTGACAGTCAAACCAACAGTTGTTTAGTTGCAGATGTCGCATCTTACTTGCCAAGATTTACTGGTCTGCAAACATGAATTGGTACCTAAAAGCATTTGAAGAACAAACTGTGGCTTCCAGTTTGTTCCCCTGTGGACTGAGATGAGTCTCTCCAATAAATAAGCGGGAAACACACAAGCAGCTTACAGTGATATCTGGAAATTCAAATTATATGGTATTTTCTCATGGAGCTGATTAGGTACAATACAAGTAAGATTTTAGTTAAGTGGACTTTGTTCCTAATTAAAGCCCATTTCATGGCTCTGATGAAAGGGATGTTTGGTTGGATTTTCTTTTAAAAAAACAACTTGTGATTTCAATCACTAGTTAGGAGTGAACGTGTCTCAGCCAGGCTTCTTTTGATAATCTCTCTTTTGACAGTTTCTGCTGTATTACACCTACTGATGGCCATTTGTCATCTGCAGCTATGGCATATACAATACTTACCAAATAGTGCTTTGTTTTGCTAGTTCCAAAATGAATTGAATTTTAGAACACCGCTGACATGCCAATTTATTCATTTTGTTTACTAAATATAATCAGAGCAGGCACTTCGTGAGTCACAGGGGAAGTGATGCATTACTAATTCTACAAGTTAATCCTATGATTTAAGTGTTTTGAGCAGAAAGGAAGAAAATGTTTGATGTACTATATCAGTAAGACGAGGATCCATGAAAAGAAAATACATTTAAATTGTTTAAATACAAAATTAAAATAAAAGGCAAGTTTTTTGGATTAAGGAAGTCATTTAAAACTTTGCAGAGAGAGATCCATGGAAGCCCATAGGACTGAATTCCAGGGCCTCTTTTCAGTGGTGCTGAAGCCCCACTCCTGCTATGATGGAACTGCGTTAATGGTACAGGTGTGGGCACTTACTGATTATCCATTGTAGGCCCGCTCAATTTAGGCTGGAGAAGCCCAAGCAAAGATTGCAATGTAGAAGCTATTATTTCAAGTCCTGTATAGACATTCATCACTTGGCTCGAATATTTGCTTAAAGCCTAATTTAGAAGAGAGAATATAGTATGTATTAGTGACTTTTCAGTCAATGAGACAATATACCTCATATCAATACTTAAAGGAGGAAAGTGTTATTTTATTTCACAGTACATGATTGCTTGACACCCATGCGAAAGGCAGTATACCAGCAGGGTGTGGTAGAGGAAAGCTGCTCAGACAAAGGCATCCAGAAAGCATAGTGACATGGAGAATGAGGTCAAGGAGGAGAGAGAGAGAGAGACAGACAGAGACAGAAAGATAGAAAGACAGAGACAGAGAAACAGAGACAGAAAGAGAGAGACAGAGGCAGAGAGACAGACAGAGAGGCAGCGATACAGAAAGAGACATACATACAGACAGAGACAGAGAAAGACATAGAAAGACAGACACAGAGACAGGGAGGGACAGAGACAGAGGCAGAGAGACACGCAAAGAGAGACAGAGAGATAAATAGAGAAAGAGACAGACAGACACAGACAAAGAGAGAAACATACAGAGAGAGAGAGAGAAGAGAGAGCGACAAAAACAGAAAGAAACAAATAGAAATATAGAGAGAAATATAGAAATATACTCATCAAACTATGCTCCAAGTGATACACCTTTTGCAATAGGGCCCACTGCCTAACAGGACCAATCATGTTCATAAAGACCAGCTTTTGGCCAGATGAGATTTTTGGGAGACAATTTAGATCTAAACTCTAATGTGTTGTAATAGACAATCAATCACATTCACAGCTAGCTGAGCGATTCTCGTTCATCCAAGTGCTACAAGTTGATCACCGGTTGTCAGTCCACTCCAGGAGCTACCTATGGATTAGTCCACTGATAAGATGATAACGGACTTGCTATTAAGAGGTGGGAGCTGGTCAGTCAGAAGAGAAGGTTCACTTGCTTTAGCTCTTTCATACTTCTCTTTTCCATCTTTTATGACTTCCCACCACCATATCATGTGCCTTTGCTCCTAGATCATGACCCTCTGCTATATCACTCTGACTTGAAAACACCTGTGTTCTAAAGCCTGTACAAATGCTGAGGCAAAATACATCTTTTCCCCTTTAATTTGCAGGTTCGGGGCATTAAATCTCAATGATAAAGAGTTTAAGATAGTGAGGAACATTAGCAGGGGTGGGTGAGAAAGGAAGAACAGAGGTATGTTGATTAATGTGTAGAAAATTGTGGCTAGAGAGAAATAAATTCTTACCCTATAGCACATCATAGAGTTACTATAGATGATGAATGTTCATGGTACATCTGAAGAGAGTAGATGAAAGACTTTCTAGTGATTTTCCATGAAGTAGTGATAAACATTTAAGTGAGTATGTTTAACTGGATTAAACAATGTGAACATGTAGGGCTGGCAGTATATCTCAGCAGACTAAGAGGTTGCTTAGGTAAGCTCAGGAGTCAGGATTCAATCCCTGGCACTGTATGCTGTGCTGGTGCAGTCCTCCAGTGTGGTGAGGCAGCACTGGACTCTGGGTATGGTGGGACACACCTGTAATCTCAGCGTTAAGGAGCCAGAAATCAGGAGGATCACTACAAGTCTGAACTGCATAGTGAGACATTGAAAAAAAGAAAAAAAAAAAACTTTAAAAATATGTACGTGTATCAAAATCATACTCATAAATATGTATGATTTTATTGGTTAAAATTTAAAGATTATACTACATTTAAGTTCTTAACAACTGCATCATTGTAATGTCACCTTATCTTTTACATTATATATTTTACTCATTTGTTTTTTTCTTTTCTTGCCATTCTTCCTTTTCGAATTTCTGCTTATTTGTCTCCTCTGTTTGTATTATATGCCTTTGAGAATGTTGAATGGGTGATTTTTTCATTGTCCATTGCCTAAAAATTTGCTGCAAAAACCTTAATGCTAAATAACAATAACAAATAGAAGTTTTGAGAAGAATTAACTTGATATCTACAGGCAGGCAGGCAGGCAGTTACAGTCAAACCCAGAATTTCAGAACTATTAAGTTTTGGTCTACCACTGACCAAAACCTTAGCCTCCACAATATCATTTTTAAACAAATGTGTGCTTTGGTGGGCTGTGTCCTTTTACCATAAACACAATTAGGGTTTTCTATAGGTAAAGAATGTTTCTTAAGTTTTTTACATTACTTTACTGTGTACTCATGATATATATATATATATATATATATATATATATATATATAAACAAAATGTTATTTGTTATATTTAAACTTTAATTTCCTTTAAAATTATTAACCCTGGCCTACTCTTTTTCTATTCTCATTAGAACACAGAAATAAATATCGGGAATATCATTTTATAACTTAAATATTGCCTTTAGGGAAAGATTTCATCCAGCCAGAAAAAACTCACTGACTTTGCATAAAAGTTTTGAATGACTTATGACATTTTTTATGACTGTGTATAGCCACAGGTTAATTAATATGTAGGGAATTTTTGTGTAGGAATAATATGTTATTACTAAATAGGTTAACATAGATTAGAAAAAGTGTTATATAGTGTCTTGGTGTTCTATAAGACACATTTTTCTTACTTTCAAGAATTTTAATTAACACAATATCTCACATTAAATTCTATCTAAAGTTATAAAATAAAGACCTTGTCTTTATCTCTAATGATCCAATCGTAATAAAACTGAGCAATTAGTTCTTCAAAAGTTTAACCACCATAATGCATTCTTCTGGTTGAGGTCATCATGACAATGAGAAAATTATCAGCTGTATATGATTTATTTTACTTACTGTTATGGTAGTGGTTATGGTAGCCTCATGAAGTCATTTGGCAGCTTTGGGAATTTGTAACTGATTATTGTGGGTGGGGGGTTGTTGCATCTCCCCTGGGGCAGGTGATTTGCATTTCAATGTAAAGAAAGCAAAGTTAGCTGCTTGAGTTATTACTACCATCCCCTGTGCTTTTGTTCTTAACTGCCTCTGTGAAAGGCTGCCCTCTGTCATGCGCCACTTTGCCTTGGAGCCAGCTGAGTATGGACTGAACCCTCCAGCAACTGTGAGCTAAATAAACTTTTCCTTCCTTCATATTAGTGTCAGGTATTTGTCCCAGCAATGAGAGAAAAGTAACTGAGGCACTTACTGTTATTTATTATTAATAACATTACAACTTTTGTGGGCCAGAATATTATGTTTTACTAACTGTAGTAGTTGTTTTTTCTTTAATGTTTTGAGGGAATAACCTCACTAATTCCATATGAGAATGAAATACTGTAGAAGAAATAAAAGATAGGTAAAAAGGAGACAGGGAAATAATTCCAAAATGAACCTTTAAGAAGACTGCCAATTTTGGGCTTCAGTTGAAGTTATCCAAGGTGATCAATACCAGCATTCCTTTGGTTAAATTTAGGCTTCTCTCCTCCCAAGCTCACCACATCCCGAAATTCCTCAGGAATGCTGAGAGATCATAGATGGTCTCAATACAGAAAATAGAGAGCAAAGACCTGCTCCTAAGATAGTAGAGTAAATTGAGAGAAAGCAAATAGTTCTTTACATTACTCATTAAAAACAAAAATTACTTGAGTCTTGCTTGTGTAGATCACTCTCCTCCTGAGGGGTGGTGGGCCATCCTTTCCTGAGCTTTCTACACCCTCAAGAGAAATGTCAATATTTTTTTCAGGAAATAAGTTCCTCTTTTTTGAGAGTCTTTATTATATACCTTTGACTATCTAGTTTTAAATTTCTGCCTAACTGAACCTTTCCCGTGCCTTTTACTGATGTGTCTTGCAAATTATTTTTCTATGATGAGGTTAACATGAGAGAATATTCTAGATTTAGGGTGTGTTAGGTGCCTTATCTCAGCATCAGAAAACTATTCCAGCGACCTTTTCAGGTGACAGAAAGATTCTGGTTAAGTATTCCTAATTTAGGAATGAAAAGATAGAATTCAGGTTTTGTAATACATATTAACTAAGGCCACTTTTATAAAACAAAACTCTGAAGCTTCTAATTGATTCCAAATTGAGACATTAAAAATATAATAAATCGTTGTGGGTCTCAGTAAACAGCTGTCTAATTTAAAATGTATTTGAGAGTGAATGAATTGTCATAGTTTACTGATTGTGGCCACTTGAGTAAGAAATGCCCAAGCAAAACGGATCAGCATAGTTTTGGTGTGGCTGTGACAGAAAACCCAGCCTAGGGCAGCTCGTCACATGAATAATACTGAGGGAAGGAAAAAGAAGGAAGCATCCCTTGATCAGTGGAGCTCCAGTCTTCACCTTCACCTTGGACTTCATCTCCTGGCCTCCAACCCAGACCCTTCTGCTTCCCATCACAAAGCCTTTGACTTCCTGCTATGACCTCACTAGGACATTGCAGTGAGCTGTTGGCCCTCAGCTGGACCCTTTAGATCTCCAGTGTGCTGAAGTTTTCACTCTTACACACTTGACTCAGTGGGAGGCTACTGAGAATCAGTCTTGTAAATTCTTATGTATTTGTTTATTTTGCCTTAAATGTGTTTCTCTAGGAAGCACTGAGGTGAAGATATACAAAACTAAAATTCAGACAAACAAGCATTCCCCAAATCCTAATTCTATGAAAAGAAATTGGCAGGATTTGTTAGTCCCAGTCACAGGACCCCTAAAGTGTGGTTGACCAAGAAAACCTCAATAGTCCCCTATGTATGACTGTATTTTCACAGATTTTTCATGTTTCTTGGTGCCTGATCTACCTGTTATTAAATAATTTGCTCTAGAAAACTTTCCACTGTAAATGTTCTCCAGCACCACATACTTTCCAGTTTTACAAGCCCAGGCTGCTTTCCTCACAGATTGCCGGGGTCTTTGAAATGCGTTCATCCATAGGCAAATGCCCTCTTTCTTCCAGAGGATGAGAACATTACAACACAACTTTTATAAGCATTCAACCATCACTGGGACTTGGCTGCATTTGCTGAAGAACATTTTGTAAAACAAAGGCAGAACATTTTCTCTCTCTCTCTCTCTGTCTGTCTCTCTCTCTCTCCCCCCCCATCTGTCTCACTCTCTTGCCTCTCCCGTCAATTGTCATTATCTTTAATAAAGTCATTCTTGAATGTATTACTTAGTTCAATGAAATCTTTCTTTGACAATTTTTAATGTTTGAGCTCTTTCTGCTTTCATTTCTATTAGTATTCCTATAATCTTCGTATCTTTTCATCTTATAGAATGATGACAATGGCACACATTTCACATGTGACTAGCTGAATACAGTGACAAATACAGATAGTGTTTTAAAAATAGAATGAAGATTCCAATAATCCTCATTCTGAAATAAATGCTAAACTGTTGTAGGCTATGTCTGAGAGTTTCTCAAGCTGAAAGAGGAAACTTATCTTACCCTGGTAGAATAAACATGTAGGTTTTCTTGCTCTCGGAGAAAAAGAATTTTCAGTACACTTTAGTCAGAGGCATGAGAAGGGTTTACTTGACACACACAAGCATGGAGCATGGGTGCTCAGAGAAATGGGATGCGCTGCAAACCAGAGATGGGAACACTTAAGGAAGTGTCTTCAGGACGGAGATCTGTGTTGTGCATTCTTAGCGTCCATCAGGTTACAGTGCAGGCCAGCCACATTTGTTTGAAAAACAGACATGCAGCCCACCAACTTTATTGCTGCCTTGGGCATGGAAGGAGTACTGAAAGTGGATCAGAGCAAGGATTTATAGGACTGCTATCTTTTAGATCTTTAAAGACCCCCTCAGGGTCTACAGGGTCTTGCTAAGTAGACTAGATTCATAGTGATTCTTCTGTTTTTAGCCTCCCAAGTGTGCTGGGATTACAGGCATGCGCCACCAAGCCCAATCTCAATAGCCATCTCAACATGCCCTGGAGGCGGGAACAGTAGGCATGCTGGTCATCAAACCCTGGCTGCTGTCCTCTGCCTAAGCAAGCACTTTGGTCCTCTGTGCGATCTGGCCCACCCCTCTTATGAAATCCTATGTCTTGAAACTGCAGTTAAGTTTAATTTTGAAACCATAGTTTCCTTGTTTATTTTCTATCTAGTATTTATCTCTTTTATAAATAATAAAAATGGTGACTAATTGTTGCCTATTCATATTTATGAACAATGTTTATTTGCATTCCAAAAGAGCTTTCTTAATAATACAAATTACAATGTTTTGATAGCATTTGCCACTATATATAGACATACTTATATTCCTTGGTACTATTTAAGACTTTTGAAGATTTATATGAAATAAGTCTCTAATGTTCTTATATATCTGTGCTCTATTAATTATTTAATTTATATTTAGAAATAAAAACATTTTCAAAAGTGGAGAGAGTATTTAAAGTTAACCCAAATTTTAAAAATACTATCTAGGCTCATATCAAATAAAAATACTAGTTTACTATATATATACATATATACATATATATATATATGTATATATATATATATGTATATATATATAGTTCTTTCAGATAATTCAATTAAATATACACATATATATTTCCAGACTTCTACCTTAAAATTTATTCTAAGATTATGTTTTCCACTTTATTTTAATATCATGTAATTCATGTAGTCCCAAGTCATAAACTATGTCTAAAAATATACATTGTGCCAGGTGTGATGGTGCTCACATATAATCTTGGCATTTAGAGGCTGAGACGGGGGCATTGCTATGCGCTCAACAGCAGTGTGAACTATTTATTTCATGTGTTTAAGCCAATAGGAACTACATGGTGAGACACTGTCTCAAAACAGAACGAAACAATAACTCAAAAGGTATACATTATGAAGTCTTCAGAATTTTATGATGCAAATATTTCACCATTACTGCGACCATTTTTTTTTTTTTTTTTTGATGAATGGTTTACAGGGTATTTAGGGTCTCACTAGTAGATCAGACTGGTAGTGATCCACCTGTTTACAGCCTCCCAAGAGCTGGTATCACAGGTGTGCCATCATACCCGCTCTCAGTTGTAGTCTCAGCACGTCCCCAGGGGCAGGGCCTGCATGGCAGGTCTTGGTCGGCTACCATTTCTCTATTACTGGAAACAAGATACTTTTCTTCACATTTAACTTCTTTATAATAATTTTTATAAATAGAATATAAGGTTATCACCTCATGTCATCTGCAACCAAATAGTTTCTAGTCTTCTGATCACAAGCTTTCTGCATCAAATTTAGTAGAAAATTAAACAGTTGGAAATCATATATCAACAAACAGACACAAATCTACTGTACAAATTATAATTAGAAACTGAGTTGTTTGGATTATACCTGAATTATTTGCTTATGGAAAATGTAAAGAATTGTGTGATTGCTACAAATACACTGTTTCTGCAGGACAACCCAAAAAGGATAAACTTAAATTTCTCCTAGACAAAAAGAGCAGACGTGAGTTTAGGCCGGCTGGCAGGGCAGATAGTCTCCGGAGTGATGTGGGCTTAGAGAGAGCCAAGCTTAGCCCATGACGCTTCTCATGCTTTTGGTGGACTACACATCCCTCCCTCTTTTTCAGAACATGGGGGCCTTTCAGATTAGCACAGCTGTTTGAACAGGAAATCAGGAAATCTCAGTCAACCACAGGGGATGGCGGTTCGATCCTCACATCCACACTTAAGGCAGCCTGAGCCAGCCAAACAAACAAAAATCCCCCAAAATCTTCTCTTCTTCAGAACAACTATCTAAAGGCATTCATATCATTCTGAGAATTATTGATTTAAAATCCACATTTCTGGCTAGTTTCTTCCTAGTAATGTGGATGATCACACAAAACCTTTCAGTCCCTGCTCCATACTCCAGAAGAAGCACTTAATTGTTATGAATTGGTACATAGATATTTTACCTGTTTTTCTATTAAAAATGTTTTAGTTATAAATGTTTCATAGGTAATACAAAAACAACCTAAATGTAAAGATATCAACTGTTGTTACTATGGAAATATAACTAGTGCTTTTCAAGACCTATTTTGTAGTTTACCTTCAGTATGCATAAGGAAAATTTTCAACTTGCTTTCACCTAATTGGCTACAGATTTTACAAATTGTTTTTATAGTTGGAGTGGGGAGACAGAGGTCAACAAACAGGCCATGAGATAAGAGCAATTTGCAATTTTAGACATCTGTTGCAATTTTAAAAAAGCTAAGGTTCAGTTATTTCCTTTAATTCTCATAATCTTCAAAAACTTTTCCAGAAATTCAATAATTGTATGATCTTTGGAAAGATTTATTCCATTTGTACTCATTGCTAAGACAACACACTGGATGTTTGCCATTTGTGGATGAAAGGCCATAGTGGAAACGAATCACATAGACGTTAAAAGTTTCCTACAATTTGAATCTCAGCTCTTCTCCAGTGACTCACATGCACTTGGTTCCCAGAAACATGGCACTGTCTATAAGTGGTGGAACCTTTAAGGGGGAAAAGCAGGCAGCTGGGCTTTGCTTCACTGAGGACTGCATGACCTTCATGTTTTCTCCTTTGAATCTGGCTCCTGACGGGAGTGGCTTTGCTCTGCGGCATGACCCTGCCATGAAGAAAGCGGTGCCAACAGGTCTTTGACCCAAATTTCCAAAGTGGTGAGGAAAATTCCCTACCTCTTCTCTTTATAAGTTGATTGTCTCCAATATTTTTTATGATAATGGAAAATTAAATACCATGCTTTTGAATAAAACATCCAGTGCTACAGAAAATAGTGAATATTCATACTCTTCCATCTCTGTGTTTTTATCTGAGAATATAAATTAGGATATTATTAGGAAAGGTATGTTAGTACCTGTTACACAAGATTGCAAGGCACATTTTTGTGTATTATTTCTCTACATGCTGGAAATTGAGATCACATCTTCTTGGTATATTTAGAGTGTAATACATTTAACATCAGATATTGTTTTAGAAACATTTTAGAATGTGAATTCTGTATCAGAATTTAGTATGAAAAGTGATGTGCAGTAGATTTAAGTTTAACCCTTGTTGAATGAATGAAACTACAGTTCAAATCAGCAAACTGCTTAGTTTTAATTTGTTCCCCTCAATAAATAAAAAAAGTTAAAGAATTTAAATAAATGCTTCCAGATGTTAAAGGATGCATTAACTTTCTAATAACTGTACAACATAAACTAGAAAACCAAATACCTATAATTTTTGTCCAAATGATCATAAGAAGTAGAAAATGTGGGCCTGGAAGGATGGCTCAGTGGTCTAAAGTGCCTGCTTAGGAAAGCTTGGGCGGCTTCAGAGATTGCTGTTCGATCCCCAGCACCACACAAACAAAAGTTCTGAAACAAGAGAAAAAAAATAAAATAAAATAATTAAAATTCTGAACAAAAAAGAAAATGTGATATGAATAACTTATGGCATAGAAGACTATCTTGACAGGAAAAATTGAAATAAATTATTGAGCAGAAAACCCTGTTCTTTAACAGATATATTCATTCAGTCATTAAATGTAATTCTGTATCAGCCTAGAAACTTGAACATTGTGTTTCTCTGTCCTCTCTGTCTTTTGATTCTGTTATTACCATCCAATACTTTAAATTTAAAGTTCTTACCCTAGCCTGTTAGCAGGAAGAAGTGCTGACATTTCCCATGACTTGCAGCATAGATTGCCTCATTAGAATGTAATCATTTGCAATTATGCAAAAAATTGAAAAGCAAGATCTACACTCAAATGTACTGTACAAATTCCATTTAACATTTAATTGCTTATATTGGCAAACTCTGTATTGACTTTCCCAAAGCAAGGCTCAAATTAAATGAATCTGTCTTTCTTATAAAATGCTCATTCAACTCATTTAAAGCAGTTTCATTGTCAACATACATTTGTATGTTATTCATGACTTATTAAAACACAATGATGGACTTTTTTCTAGTAGCAATCACTTCCACTATCTGTTAATGTCTTACAAAAAGTCAACATACGGTTAATAAAAAAAAAGAAAGAAAAAAAAAACTAGACATCAGACAAGGGACTAAATTAGTCAAAGTTCTGAGGTAACAAAGATTTAATTCAGGGCACCATAGGTGAAAATTATTTTACATCTTCCTAAATCTTTCATAGAAGATCTCTAACAAAATAGTTGCCTCTATCATCATTTTTTTTTTTTGCTAAAGCCTATTTTATATTAAAAAACAACTTTCCTTTCCCAAAAATAGAACAGAAAAAAAAAAACTGTAAAATGTATTCCATGTTCTCATTTAGAAAAAAAAAATTATTGCATGGTATGGCTTGTACTCAGTGTCTCCTAAGTGTGTCATGTGATCATAGGTGGGGCTTCTCAGAGGTGGCTGGCCCCAGAGTGTGTGGTAGTGAGATTAAAGATGTGGCTTTGGGATTCATTCATGCTGCAATGCTAGGATAAGGGAAAAAAAAAAAAAATAGAGCTGCTGCCATGGCTTGCTGCTATACCACCTTGCTGCTGTTGGCCTGCCTTGACATGTTTCTCTTCTCTGCTGCCTCAGCTGACCATGGACTGAATCCTCTGCAAGTTGCGTGCTGCAATACATCTTTCCCCTTTTAACAGTGGGTATCGGATATTTTGTCTCAGCAATGAGAATAGCAACTAAGACCTTATATATTTCTTATTTATTAATAAATCTTCTAAAATTTTTAAAAGTGACTCACTCTTCATCACAGATAGTATTTAGTTTTAATTATACTGGATACACAGTTTCTAAACTAGCTCTGTCGTCATTTCTGCACATTAACTTTGCAAATTTTGAAAGTACATACAAACAATGAATTATCAACACACCTTCTACTTTCCTGCAAAATAAAAAGCTCTAACTTTACAATCAATAAATGTAAGCCTTTCTTTCAGCATATTCACCCTAGTTTGCTTCTTCCCTAAAATAGTATTATTTTGTGTTGTTACAGGCATACTTCTCTTGAACACTTTCTATGTATTTTACATTGTTGTCTGTTAATTGTAGTCATAATACAATTTAACTTTCAATTAGATTTTAAAAATCACATTCAAATTTGATAGATTTAGTCAATGGAACAGCTGTTTCTCATTTATAAACTCAACAAATATCTTACAAAAGCTGTTTAGAAACAGAGGACCCACACTTATCTGGGTCCATTTAGCCTTCCAGGGGCATTCAAACATGTCTGATGGCACTTTTTTGATGGTCACAAGTAAGTAGGGTCAGTTATGAGTGCTTAACAACCAAAAAAGCACACAACTAGTTGCTCAGATCAAAATTTCAGGAGGGTAAAGTTTGAAGAAAACTTGTACCAAGCAATGATCAATAAATCTGTCATTAGAAGATCTGAAGTCTAATTCTAGCTTTGCCTTTTACCAACCAGAACAAAACTTGAGTATAATTATTGTAATTATCACATTATGATATAAGAAAGATTTGCATTTTTCTCTTATGAACCCAGTGCAATATATATTTTCTCCACCTACAATGAGAAATTACATTGAAAAAGACATCAAAATATTTGGTAAACTCTAATGCAACATAAAAAAGATAACTGATATTAAGAAGCTTTTCTAAAATATTTAGAATTCAGAAAAATACCTGCCCCATAGATCACTTGACTGTTTTACATTATATTGTCATTTACTATGATTTTAATATTTATGTATTATGTTATTGTGATACAATAAGAAAATATATATTTGACATGGGCATCAAGGTCCACAAAGAGCTCCTAAAGCCTTGAAGTTTCTTTGCAATCTTTTGTCATTTGTAGTCCTTTTCCTCAGACCTGGAATTTTGCTAGTAATACTAATAGTGGGACCCCAGGTAGCTCGAGGGTTGGGGCGCTTGAACAAATAACTGCCTGACTGAAAATTTGAATGTGATATCCTTCCCCTTGTCTCTGTAGAACGGTGAACAGACAAAAATGGAAATCAATTACCAAGTGTCATTGATTTAATTTACCATGCCACATTAGAAAACTTCCCTAAGACCTCTAATTGAAGCATTTAGGAAACCTTCAAGTTCAGCGAATGCATCCCATGTCAGGAGGATTGCATATCCTAAACTCTACTGCACAGAAGGTACCACACTGAGGGTCCTCTCTGATCTAACCCTATGCATCACTTTTGTCTGGCCATTCATTTGTACCCTTTCTAACATTCTACATAATGAAGAGTAAATCTAAGTGTTTCCAACAGTAGATAAGCCATTATAGCAAGTAACCAAACCGTTGGAGAAGGAAGCAAGGAACTCTAATTTTAGCCACATTAGACTGAAGTGTAAATAATCTCAGGACATATTATTTACAACTGACATCTGAAATGGGGGGGTCAGTCTGGTAGAACTGACCTCTTCACCTTTGAAGCATGCATTCAATTGTTGACAATGAGAGAACTGAATTAAATTGTATGATGTCTACTTGGTATAGAAGAGCTCTGCAAAGCTATTTGGTATCAGAATGAGAGATATATCTACACAACTGTAGATGTACATAGATATGTAGATTGACGACTATTGGTATGTTATTTTCTTGTCCTCCATGACATCTGGTCATTCAGACTCCCATCACACTCAAACTATGTTAGCTGTTTCTTGTTAACTACTGTATAAAAAGATTATTTAATATTTGACAGATGAATATCACACTGTCTTAACATTGTCTTCTGGTAGCAAGAACATGAAAGGAATTGACTAAAGATATCATGAAGCTGCATCCCAAATATCACTGAATCTTTGCTTACTTACTTGAAAGATTGCAGGAGACTTGGGCTCCACCTCCAGGATAACTCACTGACACAACTGCCTGAAGGGACTTTGTCCCTTCTTCCTATCTATAAGAATCCTTATCATGTAGACTTCTCAAGAGGGTTCCACTCCACAGTTTCAGTTCTGCCTCATTAAGAAATCCCAAAGACATGCAGGGTATTTTATGATCTACTTTATAAAAAGTCATCCAGTCACCTCTTCCACGGTTGAATCAGTAGATGTTATTAAGTAAAATTCCACTTTAGAGCAGGGGGAAATGGGCTCCACTTATAAATGCAGAATGTAGAAGTTGTGGATATACTGTAAGACGACCACTTTCTCCTCCTCCCCGTTTCTAACTAAAGGCCAGTATCTCTAGAAAAATTCCATAGTCCCTTCTGCTTGTGATAGTTTATATAGCTCCCTATAGCTTTTTCACTCATTTATTATGTAAAAGTTACAAACGTGGTATATAGTTCAACTGCTGAGCCCCAAACTGAGATAGCTCATTTCTGTCTCTTTGGAATGACATTTATGGAAATGTATTATTGTTAAAACATTCGTAGTGATTTCTATGCATAGCTATATGTGGGAAGCATTAATAATTATATATGAAAGTTCACACAAAGGCTAGCCAAAGATTATTTTTAAAGGATATTATTGGAATTTGGATATTCTCCCCAGAAAAGTAGAATAATGATAATTAAGTGCAGTTGAAATATAATTCTAAAATTTCCATTTAAGGTAATTCATAGATTATTATGCTATTTTAATTTCACTGGTCACTGAATGACTCTTGTAAAAAAGGGAATGCTTATCTCATATCTCTCTCCCTTAGAATCATACATTTTGTTTTAAATTACAGAAAGGTTTTTCTTCTCCTTGTTAGATACAATGACAGATTTGCCCTGGAAGTTATCTATCTACCAGAACTATATTTGGTATTTAATTGAAATTTTAAAAAGTACATAAAACACACACAAAAAGGCATTCTATTTCCTAATGTACAGATGCTTTTACATCACAACTACTATTACTACTTCTTCCCAGATTGAATTTCAATTTCTTACAATTTCATCATTTTTCCCTTGTTCAGTTTGTTATATATCTGATGAGAGTATGACCATCTAATAATATTTGAATACTTCATGTAATTTTAATTGTCTTAATAAACAAATATGACACCAAGTTCAATCTCACAAAAAATTTAGATTTAGAATTGAGTGGAATATTTTTAAATTTCTCAGTAAAATACCTGTGAAATACGTTTATTTGAGATGAATGTACATACACAGTAAAAAAATCACTTTCTAGTACTAGGATCATATGTACACAAATGATATAGTTTCATTGATTTTAAACACATTTTGAAGGTGGCATACCACTTAATTACTTTTAAAATGGGATAATGAATGCATATATAGAAATGGAATTAAATCTGAGACTTGTAGACACTTGAGAAGTAATAAAACCATTGTATAAGAGAAAACAATTACTTTAAAAGGATAAATACATATATAAGAAACATTTCTACAATGTCATTCATTGTAGAATTTTCTTGATAATAGATTTTCAGAAAAAGCAACATGCAATACAATTGGAGAATGGATAAGTAATCTATAGCATACTAACACAGTACATTACTATACAATTATTTATCAATAGTTCAGATAATCTTTATGATATGATGAGCAGTGATTCCTGTCATGTAAAGTTAAATGACAAAACAAGATATTTTTTAAAAGTGTACAGTTAGCCCTTTATGTCTAGATATCATGCTTTCATGGATTTAACTAACTTTAATAAAATATTTGGAGTAGGATATATCTGCACTAATCATTTATAGAGCTTTTTCTTGCCATGTTTCCCTGGACAATAAACTGTCATATCTATCTTATGCAAGACAATGAATTAGACATCATAAGTGATCTAGAGATTCTTTACAGTGTACAAGACAGCTTGGATATGTTATAAGCAAATACTCTTATTTTCTATAGATGATTTAAAAAATCCACAAAGTTTAGTCTGTGCAAGTGATTCAGGAAACATTTCCTTATAAATACCAAGAGATGACTGCATACAGCAAACATCCTTTGCAAAACAAAGAAAATCATAACAAGACAAATTAAATACAGTGTCAAATTCATTTTATATATGTGTAGAAATACCCATATGTATTGCAAGTAATATAGAAATGAGAACATCAACCTAAATCAAATAATTAGTTGTTTGTGAGTCAAGAAAATAGTGAAGATAGGAACTGAAGAGAAATGAAACGAAACCAAAGAGTTTCCTTTTTTATCTGGCATTGACTTTAGAACCATGTAAACATATTCACATATTTAAAAATGAATTAAAATCATAACAAATGCAAAAAAGCAAGTTAATATGGATTAAAAAATAATGAATGTAGAGATATAATATAAACAATCTGGAAAAAAGAAATTTCAAGTTGTATTTGGTCAGAATGTAGTCTTAATTTTCTTTAAAAATAAATCTTGAAAAATTTGTCATGTGTACACCCTGTATCCTATATAACTAAAGTGAGGACCACAATGTGCATTGTATCAGTTATTGGGAATGCACTACTAACGTGTTTTGAAACTGTCACATTGTAATTTCTTATTAAAAGTAATGAAAAATATGATAAAATTAAAAAAGATAAATTTTGAAGCCAGACACAGTGGTGCAAGATTGTAATCCCAGAACTCAGGAGGCTGAGGCAGGAGGATTACTCTAAGTTCAGGGTCAGCATAAACTGCATAGTAAGACCTTGTCTCCAAAAACAAAACAAATAGACACATAAAAATTGAATAGAACAAATAAATATTTAGTTTTATGCAATAGAAGTTTTTCTCGGTATTTAGAAAGAGTATGATAGTTTTGTAAATAATCCATATAAATTAGATGATAGAGAAAATGAAATTTAGTGTTGTCTTTAAGAATTAAGAAAGGAAGTGGAAAACTATTTTGTCTCATTGAATAAATAGTATTGCACATTTGTGATTTTAAAATATGCACATTTATTAATCCTTTACACTAAAAGGATGAAGTTAAACTGTCGTTAAAATATGCATTTTCTAGATCTCAGTTTGTAATGTAATTTTATGTTGGAATAGAGAGAAGGATAGGGAGGGAGACAGAACCAAGATTTTTGTCGAAAAGGCCAGCTTGGGGTTTGTGAAAAAGAAAGTAAAACTGAGTATAAATCGCTGATCAGTGAGTGCAAGTTCTGCATCTGCTCGTCAAAGGACAGCTGGACAGGCAAGCCTGTGGAAGATGGGAAGAATATTTCTAGTACGTATAACTGCTACAGGACTCTAAGCATTTCATTTATCTGACACTAAGCATGTACAGATATATGACTAAGGAATTTGTAAGTTAAATGGAAAATGAATAATTCACTCAAAAAAGGAGGAGATCTTGAGTGTAGTTGAAACAAAAGGACACACGTGATCAGTAACATCATGAAGTAAAACAAAAAATGAACTCTGGAGTTCCCTATCAGTCAACATAGTCTTGTAAATTTTACCACAAGGGTTATTATCTTACATCTATTAGGATAGATATGCCTTGCTGCCCAACAATTTATACATGTCTGTTTCTTGAGCTTATCAAAGTTTGTTTTAAATCTACTTATGTTTCTACCAAGTTGAATACTTTCCACTGCACTTTCAGACAGTACCTTGTCTATTGTTGGTGATTTGACCTTTAATCATTTATCTATCCTGTATCACTGTTCATTAAAAAAATTATATTTTCTAGTTTGTAAGTGTAGTAGAATATTTTGAAGAATGAATTTTGAGAATTTGAAACATTTTTATATTTAACCACACACTAATGTAATTTAATTTTAATGGCTATTATGTTTAACAATTGGGCCACAAAATTCATAGAAATTAGGAGCTAATTCTGCTGAGATATTATGAAATGGCTCTAGATTATTATTATCTGTCTAGTTCAATCTAGTTTCAAATACATAACACAAAATTATGTAAGTGTGTAGAAAGTAAAAAGTTATATAAGTACATTTAGAAAGACATATTAAAGGGCTAGGGGGATAGTTCAGTGGAATAAGTGTTTGCCTGGCAAGGACAAGGTACTGAGTTCAGTCTCTGGTACCACACCAAAAAACAAAAAGACATATTTAAAAGTACAGTTTAACATTTTAGCACAACTCATTTGTAACTTAAAATAATTTGTTAGATGTAGATAGCTGTAAAAGATATGGGTATTATGATTAATTTTGTTCTCTAATAGTGGATAATACATTGGTTGATAGATAGATGATGGTTAAATAGGTCATTATATACAACACAGAGCAAACTTATTTTTAACATCCATAGTATACACTAAAACATTGGACATTTACTAGTCTACAAATGAAGCTAAGTGTATTATAAAATCTCAAACTAAAAATTGGCATTATATTGCTCCAAATCACCGTTGGTTGTGTTATTTCACTGAAATCAAATAAAATTAGAAATAGCAAAGAGACAGATAAAATTATATGTGAGAGAAAGTAAATGCTGTGTAAAGTAATCCTTGTGATAGAGAAATAAAGGATTGCGGCTAAGGATGAAGGCAGAGAATAAAGAAATGAAGGATGTGGCTAAACTCTTGCTTTTAGTGACATGTATAGCTTCTCATAGACATCACAAAAAAAGAAAGTCTGAAACTAGTAATTGCTAGTTTTATATTCATTAATCTTTCAATCATCACAGAAGAAAATCAACAGAAAAAAAATAAAGTGTTTTAAAGCTAAAATTAAGATTATATGAAATATACAAATAACAGAAAAGCAAAATTTAATGCCATCAATTTAAAGAAAATATATAAACGATAATGAATGGAACATGACAGATATCTGTGAAATAAACAGGAAAGGAAAATGAAGAAATGAACATACTGTGCAAAATCAAAATGGAAGAAAATTCAAAATTCCAATAGTTGCATGCTAATACACTCTAACAGTTGGATACATGTATCAGTTTCCATGGAATCATGTGATTTTTATACTTCGACCTACAATAAACTGATGAACAGATTTAAAATTCATTATATTTATAGTCATCTAAAATTCTCTCCTTAAAAAATCATCAACTAAAATGCCTTCATAAATAATATCCTCCAAAAATTCAAGGATATTATTTTAATAAGTTGCTATGGACATAATTGAGATATTTATCATTTCATTTAGTTAAGCCCTGGTAACTTCAATATTCAACAAAGGAGACTCTATAACAATTGAATTAAAACAGAATTTGTTATATGAACTTTAAAAATAAATATTATCTTGGTCAGTAAGTATCTTTATATCAACAAATTTATTGGACAATTTGTTTCTTACAGCCTCCCCTGTTATTTTATATCAGCTAGAATGGTTTGCTTTTCTTCCAAGTACTTTTTGCCACACTGACTCTCCTTTTGTCTTATGCTGTTGCATTTTCATGATCTCCATTCAACTTTCTGCTCTTTTAGAAATCCTACCTTTTTTTTTATCACAATAAAGGTGTCAAGCCATATTTCAAATTTTTTTTCATTTCTTAAATATTTTTTTGTCTTTTTGAGACAGGGTCTCACTATGCAGTTCAGGCTGGCCTTGAGCTCACTTTGGTAGCCCAGGCTGGTCTCGAACTCACACACACTGATCCTCCTGCCTCAGCCTCCCGAGTGCTGGGATTACAGGCGTGTGCCACCACGCCCGGCTTCATTTCTTAATTTAAACTCCTAATGTTTCATTGACAAAATTCACTTTCACCCTTTCATTGATTGGCCAACAAACAGAATAGAAAAATATCATTAGAATATGCTTCATGAAATATATCTATTTTAGAAAAAATATGTATTAAAACGAGTGATATGCTAATTGACACAATGCAATAAAAATAATTTACTTTTTATGAAAAAATACACAATTTCATTTTGAGAATTTATTACATTATAATGAAATTGCAAATGAAAAATTGTAACTTAATCAAGTGAAGACTTTGCTCAATGTTAGCTAAACACCAAACTAGTGTTTGGAAAGACAAAAAACTAGATTCATCCAGATCTTGCTGAATAGGAAGCTTTTTCTCATAAAATCTAGGCTCTAAAGCACTGTAGGATAGCTCCAGTTACCACCTATTTACATATTGTGACATACCCTATACTCACATTTCTAAAAATTATTGAGTTTTAATATTTATATATGTAGCTGGGCGTGGTGGCACATGCCTGTAATCCCAACTCTTGGGAGTCTGAGGCAGGGGGATTGGTGCGATTTTGAGACCAACCTGGGCTACCAAAGTGAGCTCAAGGCCAGCCTGAACTGCATAGCAAGACCCTGTCTCAAAAAAAAAATCTATATATGTAAGAAAATCTAATTTTATATATATATTTTTCATATTATTTGTTTACTTATTTATTCATTTTTCAGGACAGGGGAAGGAACTCAGGACCTTCCTATTGCCAGGTAGGCACTTACACTACTGAGCTAACTCCCTGGTCCTGAAAATATCTAATTTTACAAAGATGAATGTGAAAGATAATACCATATAGATACAGTAAGAGTTCAATTTATAAATGAATTCAATTCACGAGGATTTTCTTCAGTCAGTGTCTTCATTTCCTAAGTCTGACACACTCAGCTTTATGCACCTTTGACATAAGTACATAGTGAATGTTAGTGTGGGTTTCCTAGCAGTCTGTTCCACGTCGCCACCGCACTCCCTTTTGCTTTCAGACATCCTGGGCTCTAATTGAGCACCCTACCACTGTACCCTACATACTGTACATTTAGCACAACAAAACCACAATTTTAATGATGTCTGACAGACTTGTGAATTGCTTTTGCATTTTTTTTGTATTTATGAGTGTTCCTAATGCAAGGTTTATTCATATCTGTGAAAGTTTGCAACTCAAATGTTCATAATCATGGACTTAGTATTTCTGTTTAGATATTGCATACAACACCAAAATCATAAATTATCCTAAGCATTTGAAAAGTGGAGATAGTCAAATGATCACAACACAGTTAATCAAGTAATATGAAAGAATTAAAACTAGCCAGGTGTGGTGGCGCACGCCTATAATCCCAGCACTCGGGAGGCTGAGGCAGGAGGATCAGTGCAAGTTTGAGACCAGCCTGGGCTACAGAGTGAGGCCAGCCTGAAACAAAAAAAAGAATGGAAACTAATATTGTAGAGCACAACAATATAAAAAATGCTATTAAACAATTACTGTTTTATGTATTTTACTGAACTCTGAAGGATGATTTTTTGGTACATGAATTGCACATCAATAAAAATGGAATTTTTTTTAGAATATCTGTTTATCTGTTAACTAATTACATAAGATAGTTGGTTTAGTTCTTTTTTATCTAGAATCAAATGTATCCTGTTCATTTAAAAGATGCAATTAAACAACTCCAAATTGTCATATTTTCTTTTAGTTTTGCACAAAGATCATACCCTACATATAAAATAATGAAATAGTACACAGTAATATTAACATTGGGTTCATGTTTATAGAGGCTGTGCATGGAACTCTAGTTTCATATTTTTATATTTCCACTTAAATCTGGGTTCCAATTTTTAAATATTACATATGATTGACTTTCTTATTAAGCATGATATATCAATTTTTAAAATGTGTATTCTTCACTTAGTGGCTAATGCTTCCCACCAAATGTAATAATATTTGTTGAAATCCAAAGTATCTGTATATTTGCTCAATTTCAACATGCATTTCTATCACTTTGAATAAGATAATCTGGCATTGACTGACTATAACAGTGGGCTGCTATCGTGCTGGTGGTTTGAGGCCTTGCTATGTATGCATGCTAAGCGCATGTGGGTAGAGTATGGTGATGAATATAGAAAGGGCCAAGGATGGCGTGTGGGAAACAGTGACAGCACATTTTGCAAATCAGCACATGGAAGAAAACCGTTTGGTTCTCTTTTTGTTTTTTGCTTTACAAAATGCTACCATAATTTGGGAATTTTTAACTGAATGTATATGGGAAGTGTTTTTAATGGTGCAACTATGAAAAGATATTATTAATTTTTTATATTACACGTTTGGTGAATCCCTAAGGAATAAAAAATCCTTGAATGGCATCCATACAGTGATTCATGCATTCATACTAGAAGTTCTTAGCTTTGTTCTGCTTAATAATGATGGGTTAGTTTTGTCAGTGGGTGTTAGGACAGTCTTCCCAGTAATGATCTTCTCAGGTGTGCGTTTCTATAAATTTGGCCAATGCCATCCAAATCACCAGAGTTAACTCAACTTCCATTGCATATATTTACAGTTACCAAATCAGCTTCTATAGGGAAATTTTTTTTTTTAAAAATTATCTCCATCTTCCTTTCTTTCTTTCTTTCTTTCTTTCTTTCTTTCTTTCTTTCTTTCTTTCTTTCTTTTATTATGGCTGGCTCAGCCTGCCCTGGGGGGGTGAGGCTGGTGCCGCATGTGGTGCCAGGGATTGAACTGCGGTCCTTGCAACCACCTAAGCATTCCTAAGCAGGCACGTTTGACTACTGAGCCATCCTACCAGCCCCAGGAAAATTCTTTCTTTATATCAAGAAATCTGGAAATATTTGCTTTGAGATTCAAAACATTAGTTCTGGTGGGAATTGAATAAATAAATTGAGACATTTTCTTGCTCTACCTCTTTAAATACTCTGGGCCTCAGGTCACAGAGATAGCTCAGAGGTCTAAGCACCTACCTAGGCAAGTGCAGAGACCGTGTCTGAGTTTGCTCCACGGTACCACATTCTATGCTGACTCCCCACCCCTGGCACACTGACCAGGCCTCTAAGATCATTCGTGTAATCTCAGTGCTGGGAAGCTTAAACAAGAGGTTCATTACGAGTCTGAGACGTGTAATGAGTCCTTGCACTAAATACATAGAAAAATAAATGTAAAAGATACTTTAGGCCTCAGTTTCTTTAAGAGAAGCTGGATAGTTTCAGACTATGAGGATAGGGAAATATATATATATTAAGCATCTAGGAAGGTAGTAGGACAGCTATATTCAATCAATCTTTACCACATTTTTATCGTTACAATTTTTTCCATGGTTAATAAAATTATTGCTCCATTTTCTTCCCTTCAGTAGGTGTTCATTGTACAATATGCTTCAAGAGTGATAGCAATTAAAGCTATTCTATTTGCAGAAGTCCTCTGCTTTAAGATATCCCACTAAATAGAACTAAATCTTTGATGTTCCTTCAAAAATTAACTGTTTTATACTTATATGCTTTCAAGTGTCTGCAGGTAGTGTTGTTTAGTCTTTAAATTATGCCTTAAAAAGACTTTACTATACCTCAACTTCATCTGCAGAATCATTTAAAATTCACAAAGCCTTGCATTATCACACATCAAATGTCACAGTCTGGCAGTTAATCTTATTGAAAGGTTAGCTATGTGGAGCACCTGCAAAGGTGTCTGAACTGATGATTCCTTGGATTAGATGCTAAAATGGGGATGAAGGTAAAATTAAATCAGAGATTCAAAGGCAGCTGTGTTTTAACTGACTTTTGTGTGACTCCGCCTTCTACAACTTCTAGAACATATTTCATTGGCAATTGGTGACAACACAGGACACACAACGCTCACTCCAGTGATGAGGTGGATTGTTTATTGCTTCATTCTATATAATCACATTACTGAGAATTCTTTTAAAGCTATTTTAATAAAATAGCTTAATAGTACACTAAATACTTTCCTTTGGATGTGATTCTCAATTAGATGGGTGCAAATTATCCTTGTTTTGCAGAAAAGTTTAAATATTAGCTTAATTCCGCTCTGCAGATTGGCTGTGATCCACTTTAACAAAGATGTGTGCTCTGGGAATGTAATCTTTAATATTTAACTCATTCTAAATATAATTAGGAAGGATGAACTGCTAGAAAAGGAGAAAAGGAAGTTCCTTTAGAATTGCTTATTTTTTATTACATCCTGTACTCACATGTCAGGAAGAGCAGGACAGGTATCAAAAGTCACTGGAATGGATGTGACTCAGGGCTCTAGCTGCCCTTGGTGTCATGTCAGTTCATGGTCACCCAGCAGGAAATTTGTTTGGTACTGTCGGAGCTCATTATGGTGGTTCATTCCTTCAAACACACTATTTAAGTTGAAGTTGTGCAAAATGGAATGTGGCCAGGGGCCACTTGTGTGTCACATCTAGAAAGGATTTTGAGGTCTCATTAGATGGCAGCATATTGACTTCAATAAAAAATAGACACAGGGTCTTTTGCAAACTTTTTTTTTTTTTTTTTTTTTTTGGTGGTACCAGGGATCAAACTCAGGACCTTATTGCTAAGCAAGCACTTTTCCCCACTGAGCTATCTGCCCAGCCCGAACTATTGTTTTTTGACTACTATAGTAGCTCAATGTTCTTCAGGGGGCTGTTTTCATTAAAAAGTTAATTTTTATTATTGCACAATCATGCCACTTATCTCTTTATGTGACAACAAATAATCACTATCATCAGCATGAGTGACATACTTAGAAATAGGGGGCTTGTCTCTTCCATTTATAAGGGGCTCACTGTTTAAATGGGGTGACTGAAGAAGATCTACAGGCCTTCATTTCAATTCTGCCAGGGCATCACATCCAGTGTGTGATCTATCATGTAACTTCTGGACCAGTGCTCCTCTCCTGACTGGCCAAAGCCATGGGTCTAAAGTTTTCTATTTCCTCTTTTGTATCCCAGGCCACTGAGTAGAGTCCATCTCATATTTTGGTCTTGGTACAATATGTGAAGTTCATACAAGTGGTTATGTTTGAAATTTAAGTGGCTATTACAGGGACTTTTTGCCCAGAAAACAAGTGAATGTGTGCCTAAAATATCTTCTTTGTTGAGCAGTGTATGTACCTCAGTAATTTTGGGATGAGGTGAAATGCCATGGTAGACGAAGCTTCCCTTGTCATCTCAGGCCACAGATACATCTGTCATCCTGTCAAGCACCAGTCACGTGGTTTGAACTCATAATCTGCTAGGTTTTGCCACCTTCAATTACCCCTTCATACTTCTCCAAGTTTGGCTAACAAGCAATGTCTCTTCTTCGTGCTTTCTGATGTAGTATTTATGAATAATTTTTGTGCCTTGCTCTGTCAGGGCACTACAAGTGGGACAAAATAAGCATGGCTGGAGGGTACATGTACTAAGGAAGCCATGGTAGAGGACAATGCTGACATCTTCAGAACAGGTTACTCAGGGACTTTGACTAAGATTCTCAAGCTGTTACTCTAAAGAATGTGGAAGTCTCCCTTTCCAGGTGCTGCTTCCAGTGAGTGACTGAGGAGGGGAGAGATGCTTGTTCCAGCCTGACTCCTCCTCAGTGGAGAGTTTCTCACAGGAAGCCTTTTTCAGGTCTCCTTATTGGACTGACAGAAAAAGTTTTCAGACCTGAGCTCCTCTCACTCAGACCCTCATCCCCTGCCCTTTGTTCCTCCTCATATCACACCTACTTTAGAGTCTAAAAGTTCATTTCCTCCAACCCTAATTCTACCCCTTTTGGCTTCATAGAGGTTTCCTCCAATATAACTCTAATTTGAGGTACCTGCTTCTCAGAAGACCTAAATGAAGGTACAGAGAGACAGTGTATTTGTTCCTTTCTGTTACAGTGTTTCTATAATGTGAACTAGGTCATATACAATTGGCATAGAGCAGAAAACTACCAACAAAATACGAAAATTACATTAGTCTATATTAATTTCTCCAGCATGTTAATACTTTGAAGTCCTCTAGGATAAGATTTCCCAGAACAAAAGGAGAAAAAATTCAGGAAAGAGAAAATATAACATAAGCACTTTCCATTTGTACCAATAGTGGCTTCAAGAACCCCTAAGTTTTCTAGAGTATCTCTGCTGCAAATTCAAATCCAAATGAATCCAGGATGACATTTCCCCTGTGCTTAGAATTGATATGGACATCTACAGTATTTATCTTCACAAAAGCAGTGTTACTTGAAAATGAATCCAAGAAAAATTATATTGGAGAAGAGGAATGAAACTTAGAAAAAAATGAATTGACTTTTGTTCAGGTATGAATTGACTGCTTACCTCATAGTCAATATTTAAATATCTTAAAATTAATGGTAAGAGCATTACATTTATGAATGCTCTAGTCTTGTAATCCCATAGATTTTAGTCTTTAAGTTTATCTTATTCCTTTTAAAAAGACATCCTGCTATTTTACTACATGATCCCATAGAACACAGAGCTTTCTCACACTGTACATTTGTATACACTGTATAGACCAGTGTACATTTTATGGAGCAGTGTACATTTGTATGCATTGCAACTATAGATCTGTTCATTCTCTGCCAAACTCTGGTAAATTAAAACCTTTTTCTTAGTATAAAGATTGTCCAAATGAGCTTCAAGCAGCTAGTCTAGAATTGAAGAACTAAGTTTTCATATGTGTTTTAAGAATCTTTTCTTTTCATCAAGAAACAGATAATCCGTACTGATTTAGGGAAAACCCTATATTAAAAGTGAAAAGAAGACAAATGAGTTTGTTAAAGATATACTTTAGTGAGGATTTATAGCCCGTGCTGGCTTGTCACCATCTAAGTGGTTCTTCCACTCTTACCTATCCTGATGCACAAAGGATTCTAACTCACACAGCGGTCAAAATAATTAATACCCATAAGGTGTGTCCTGGTATCATTTGATAAGTGCAAGCACAAGTGAATACTGTGTGTTTACTGTTTAAAGCAAATGATAGTAGGAGAGAAAACCTTGGATTTGAATGTGAGAATCATTTTATCAAATACTCCTCACTACATTTTCGATGATGCAAAATAATTTTTCTTCAAGCTGCTTCAGTGATGATCTTTCTCAAAGGAATTCATGTTTTGATAATCTAAAAGAAGTATCAAACCCTAAATTATTTTCTAATTTGTAGGAAAAATTAAAAGCCTAGCTTCAGATCTGCTAAAAGTAATTCATAAGAGAAAAAACTGAGTTAAATTTTGTACAAGTCCAGTCAGCAATAAAGAATACCATAATAAACATAGAAGTTAGGGGCATATATTGCTACATTATAGGCTTAGAAAAAAAACCAAGGAAGACATTTCCAATAGAAGCAGTGTTGAAATATTAAAATACTAAAAATTATAAACAAAAACAAATCCAAACATTAAAATCTTCAATTTTCCAAGGAAGATGAATGAAACACAAAATAATCATAGTGAGTAATAATAGTCTAACAAATGATAGAAGTCTTTAATTTGACTTTGTTAAGTCAAATAATTCTTTCAAGATCTATTCCACTCTTCCCATGAAATGTTAGTTGTAAGTCTCTGGTTTTTAATCTGATTTATGTTCAATCCAATTGAAAGACCCGTCAATGGTATACAAGCCATTTTAGAAAATAGGCTGATGGGAAATGAGGGACGAAGTTCCAGGCTATGAGGACTGCCAGTGCTCACCAAGGTGCAACTTCTTCCTCTCAAACCTCTTCGAGTCCTCAGTTTACTTTGGAAAAGCAAAACACACTTAACCTCCAAACAAATATTTATGTAAACAATTATCTCCCTTGAGACTTTAGTACTATTTAGAAATGGTATAGCCCCAGACATAATATCTTGTGTAAACATCATTTCTTTTTCCTTTTCATTGCCAGGAACATTATTTCTATATAATAAAAAAGACAGCAAAGAAAACATAAGTGAGATCAAAACCTCATTAATTGCAGTTTAGATTTCACACACAGCTATGATTTTACAAAGAAGGCTTCTGCCCCATCTTTCTGAAACTCTGCCAGTTGAACTAGCCATTAACCATTATTGGTACTGAACTTCAGAAGGCATTTGTACAATAGACAGTTGCCAGTATGTAGGCAGCTTCTGCCCCACTTTAGTATGAGTTTAACAATTGCAAGGATCTGGCTGCTTAAATATTCAGTATATGTTCAATTATTAATGAGCTATCATCCTTTTTTCTTATGATTAGACAGTGGAAGAACTTTGGAACCAATATGCAGTCAGCACTACTAGCTCTGCAGTCTTTCAATGCCACATATGTCAAATTGTTTCCTTGCTATCTTGGGCATCAAGGAAGTGCTTAGCAACACCAAATTCTACAGGAAATGCAATTAAAACTAGCTCTCAAAGTTTCCAGTGGGAATATGGATCATTTCCAAGAAGGATGTTGAGACTATTGCTCAAGGCAAAAAGACTACAGATTATCATTTCCTCATTGATTTAACAGGGAAAAAATGCCAGCTAATGAACTTCAGGAAAGTGATTCATGAAAGGAATAAAAGACAGCTTGTCCTCCTCCTCCTTTGATTGGATAATAAGTAAGTGTACTGCTAAATAAGCCATCAAATTGTGATGATAGGATAATTAAATAACATAAGTTATTTAACAACTGAATTTCTTGACCATTAATAAACTTATATAAATACAAACTACAAAATCTAGGTAATAAATTGCAGTTATTTTATCATCTATCAACAAGTTACTATGAACTTCAAAATTTCAAGGAAATTAATGAATCATAAAATAGACTTAGTAACATGGGCTACCTCAGCACATTAACTGATTTGAATAATTCTTGAGGTCCTTTGTGCTCCTGAACTGGTGATTTAAATTATCATATTTTATTTTCTTGCTTTCTTCTATTCATACAAAAATGGCAGTGAGAAATTACATAGAATTAGATATTGAAATAAAGTACCTTGATTTAGGAGCTGGAGACATAGCTCTGTGGCACAAGTGCCTGCTTGACAAGTGCAAGGTTGTCAGTTTGAACCCACAATAAATAAATAAATAAATAAATAAATAAATAAATAAATAAATAAATCTCTCGCTAAAATACCTTGATTATTTTTCTTCTTCGTATAGAACATCCAGAACAACTGGATAATTTAAAAAATTGCTACAGATAAGATTTGCCCCAAATAGAGCATTAGAAAGTAAGCCTTGCAGGGCTGGGAAGATAGTTCAGTAGAATAAGTGCTTGCCTGGCAAGCACAAGGTCCTGAGTTCAATGCCCATTACCGAAAAAAAAAAAAAGTAAGCCTTGAAGACATTAGATCATGCACTCTGCTACAGACAGTGTTGTGTATTCACATGCCTAAACATATCAATATGAGAAGTGGTTGCCAGTGGTTGCCACATGCAGGAAGGTGGGTAACTGGGACTCTGCACACACTGACTTTTATTCTGAGAGCATCCTAGGGCTGGTCTTCTCATTTCACTTAAAGCATGAGCTTTAGGAATAAATGATCTCCAGTGATCTTTCTCTCTCTCTTTCTTTCTTTCTCTCTCTCTCTCTCTTTCTTTCTTTCCTTCTTTTCTTTCTTTCTTTCTTTCTTTTCTTTCTCTCTTTCTTTCCTTCTTTTCTTTCTTTCTTTCTTTCTTTCTTTCTTTCTTTCTTTCTGTCTCTTTCTCCCTCCCTTCCTCCTTCCCACTCCCTCTCCTTAATCTTTTATTCATTAATTTGTTTGGTACAGGGTCTCACTTTGCAGCTCAGACTCAATGATCCTCCTGTCTCAGCCTTCACAATGCTGGGATTACAGGTTTGCACTGCCAGGCCCAATTTCAGTGGCTGGAATGGTGTGCAACCAGCACTTGCAGTACTGAGGATGCAACCTGGGTCCTTACTCTTGCCAGCTCTATGTTTTTAGACTGCTGAGCTACCTCCCTCAACCCCTAGATTTTTCTTACTCTATAGTTTAGCAATACTAAATTAATAATACCAATGTACCCAAGATAATAATAATATTGGATAACAAAACTATTACTCACTTTTAGCTTTTAGATATAGTGTTTTCTTACAGAAAACTACCAGCCTATTTACACTAGGCTTGGCTTGGTCCTAACCTGGCTTCCATTCCTAGGTCACATTAGATGACAGTGAAGCTGGAGGATTCAGATTCATGCTGAAGGTTTAGATTCAATCTTTAAAACGGTGAAGAATGCCAGGGATACCAGAAGTACCTTACCAAGAAGATAATAGGGCTAGTGTAAAGGAGCACCTTTGCCTCTCTGTTTATCAGAGTGCAGGGCATGCTCCATCCAGAAAACACTGATGAGGCCCCTACTTGTGCCTACCTACTGTGTTTCAAACTGAGGCCTCAAAATGAATGAAACCACAGAGTGCATGACTTGGGAAGATGTACAATTTAATTGAAAAAGTCCAATAACAAAATGCTATGTCATTCAAACTGTAAACTATTGCCTAACACAGTAAGTTCAAATTTCTAAATGAAAACACAAAGTGCACAAGAGAGATTAGAGATCACTCTATCACTATCCAGGAGGAATACTATGTAATAAGATGAAAAATTACACAATTAACTGAAAATCTAAGGAAGCTTGAGAAACGGTTTGCAATATTCAGATATTAGAATGATAGGTCTCCCTCAGGGTATAGAATTAAAGTACCTGATTTAATTGAAATTTGGCACTCACAATAACTTCATGTAAGAGCGCTGTGCTCTTGTTTGAAATAGGAAGAAGTGATACTATCTTATCTGCTTTATATCAGAAATAGAAACATACATCTTCCAATACAAATAAATAAATTGCTGTTTTATGCCATATCCCACTCATTACTTTAGTTAATGCATACTGAACTCCTCAATTATGTCTAAATTAGTCAGACTAGGTTGGCTTTTACTGTTGTAACTACACTTAGAACTTAGTTTTAGAGGTCAACTGCTTTCTACATAATCACCATGGTAATGGAACAACCTCAGTTGGGAATAAAACTACATTTCCTAAGTCACAATGAACACAGTGCCCACATGTCATTTCTGAGCTGTTAATCAGTTAAAATGAGTCACCCTGGACCCAGGGTGATAGCTCAGGGGCATAAGTGCCTGCCTGGCAAGGTCCTGAGTTCAATCCTTGGTTCAAAAAACAAAAACAAAAACAAAAACCTCAGACTATCAAATCTTCAGTGCTCAGGGCAGGAATAATTCTCCTAAACAGATTCCTAGTAAATATTTCCAAGACATTTTTCAATTAGATTTTAACTCATGAAATAATACATACTTAAGAAAATGTTAGGCATATTTTTTAGTGTTAAAAAATAGAAGCTATAACCAGATAATATGCCCTACATTCCCTTTTTGATCTATACTCATATCAATAGCTTGAATTTTCTAATTGTCTATTACTTATTCTAACAAGTATACGTAGTATGGTGAATATTTGATTTTTTTTTAAGAAATGATCACAGTGAAAGACACATCATCATTAATCTCCGTCAAAATAGTCTACTGCTCCACCTCTCTACTGATGAAGAAGACATGATAGATCATGGTCAGCCCAGTGTACAGAGCAGGCCCTTCTGTGACTCTTGGAACTAGGACTCTGCCCCTCATATAATATTTGTTCGTAACTCAGTGTTCTGTGGGTTTTTTTTTTTTTTTTTTGGTTTGTACTTTTTCCAACTTGTTAATTCATTTCTTATATTTAGTTTATTTTTACTTTTGTAATTTGATCTGCATTTATTCTATGATTTTTTTTTTTTATTTCTTGAACTCTTATGTAGATTTCTCATTATGCCCAAACACCCATATGGCCTGCTGTCATTTTAAAAATTTTCTTCAGTGACAACAAAGAAAAGCATTTTTATTGTAGGTGTTATTGAAAGTATACTATTATAAGTTGCACTGATTCATAAAGAACATATCAGAAAGTAATTTCCAGTCTTGGCAATAATATAGCATCTGAATAGTACTTTTTGAAAAATTTTATTTATTTATTTATTTATATTTATTTATTTTGTCTTTTTGAGACAGGGTCTCACTATGCAGTTCAGGCTGGCCTTGAGCTCACTTTTGTAGCCCAGGCTGGTCTCGAACTCACACCAATCCTCCTGCCTCAGCCTCCTGAGTGCTGGGATTACAGGCATGCGCCACCACTCCCGGCAAAAAAATTTATTTATTTATTTGTTTATCTGTATTTTTTAGGGAAGGTTCTACCGGGGTGTTCAGGGTCTCACCACTAGATCAGACTCACAGTGATCTGCCTGTTTACAGCCTTACAAGAGCTGGGATTATAGGTGTGTGCCATCACACCCAGTCTCAATTGCCATATCAGTGTACCCTGGTCAAGGCCTGAATGGTAGTTCCAGAAATCAAATCCCAGCTCCTGCGCCTGCTTGCAGATGCTTTAATCCACTGTGCTATGTGGCTAGCCCAGTAATACTTAATTCCATTGCTGGTTAGTAATTGACAATTGAAAAAAAATAAATGGTCTGCTTCCATGTTTGACTAAAGATATCTTTCATGTTGCTTAGTTGTTACAATGTTTTTCTGGGAATCAGAATTTAAAACTAAATAGATTAAAGTTAAAATGTGAAAAGTAAGCACTTTACATGAGACATGTAAATGCTATTTTAGTACATAATTTTCAAAGGACAAGGATGGCAAGACATACTCTGCTGACATGTTGTTAAGTATAACATGGAAATAAGTTTGCGACAGACAGTTCAAAACACATCAAACTTAAACACAACAGCATCAGGAGTGGACTAGTCTGGTTAGAAACATGAGTTTATAGTTCAACTGTCTTGAGCTTGAAGAAAAATTCTCCTATTCATTAGTTTTGGCTTTAAATAGAACCTTGCATAGTCTCAGTTTACTGATCTCTAAAAGAGTAATAAGTTGAATAACTACTTTTCTTGCTGAGATGATTCATGTATACCTCTAGACTTGCTTAATAATCCACACTAAATGTTCAATATACTTATGTTTGCATTAGCCTATAGTGATTATCAATGAGCCACTTATGGGTATAACTTTGAAATTTTGCAAGGAACACCTGAATAAATAGTCAGAAGAATCTACAGAGTAAACACGGACTAGAATTGGTAACAGGGTTAAACTTATTGTTTTATTTGCTATGTATACCAAAGAATTATTGGTAAAGGGAATATCAGAAAGCTACATAAAATACAGAAAGAAAATAAGCCATCCAAATGTCTATCAATTGAGTAAAGGATAAAAAGTCATGTACTCTTCTAACTATAATGGAGTACTACTCAGCCATAAGAAGGGTAAAGTGGAGACTTTTATAGACAAATAGATACAACTTGAGACCATACTCATAAGTGAAGCAAATTGGACCCATATGTGTAACCATTGTATTGTCTTACTAGTGCAAGAAACTGAAGAAGAAAATAGGTCTAAACTGGACAATAGACATTGTGAACTGGGAAAGATCTGTTCATTACAAACGAAAAACTGGTAACCAGGGAAAAGAGAAAATAAAAAAGGGAAAAAGAACAACAATGTATATACAAGATAGCTAAAAATAACAGTTGTGGTAGCTCGTGTCTACAATCCAGCCCTGGAGAGGCTGAAACAGGAGGATCACCTCAAGTGTGAAATATGGAGTGTGACTCTGTACCAAACACATGTAAGAAAAGATACTTAAAATAGTTACATGGCTAGCATCTCTTACTTTCTTGAAAAGAGCATTTTAAACTAATATTAGACAAGGTATCATGCCCTTATTTTCTACTCTGCTTAACTAGTCAACTCCACAAGAGGCAAAGTATCAACTATTGTAACTTATACTGAGACCCTATACCATATAAGTGAATAAGGACTTTTTCTTTCTTTCTTTTTTTTTTTTTTGGTCTTTTTGATACAGGATGTCTCTATGCGGTTCAGGCTGGCCTTGAGCTCACTTTTGTAGCCCAGGCTGGTATCGAACTCGCACAGATCCTCCTGCCTCAGCCTCCCAAGTGCTGGAATTACAGGTGTGTGACACCACACCTGGCATAAGAACTTTTTAAACTGAGGGAAAAACAAAACAAAACAAAGCAAAAACAGAATGGATGTGAAGGAAGAATTTGTAGATCAGAGAATAATCTAATTATAATATTGCTATTATAACATTGCTTTGTAATGGTCCTAGTACACTGTTTTGAAACTTAGTTTTATTGTTATCTTTCTGTTCTTTAAAACAAAAAAGAAAATAAGCTCTAAAGAAGTTTGAAGACAAAATAACTTAAATCATTATAGTTTGCAATCTATGAGAATTCTGTCAATTCATGTTAATCACTTTTCAGACAAAACTAGAAACAAGGGTAGAAAGATTTAATGGATCAAATTTTCCAACTGCCCAGGTATCTAAAGCTAGTGAGAGTTAGCTGTTTTTAGTACAAAGTCTGCAGAGTCTACAGGATTTCACTATGGAGATGAGACTCACAGTGATACTCCTGTTTTCAGATTCCCAAGCACTGGGATTACAGGCGCATCCACCACCATGCCCAGTCTCAATTGCCCTCTCTTGGCCTGGGGTGTGGCTAGCACAGCACAACAGGGATAGATTCCCAACCACTGGCTCTGCCTGAACAGGCAGGTCCTTTAGCCTGCTCAGCTATCTGGCCAGCCCTGAAGTTCAACTATATATTAAATACACAAATGTCTATTCTCCACTTGACCACTAAGCCCACATAGAAGTTTCAATTAAATATATATTACCTGAATAAAGCATGTGCATTGACTGTGCAACTAGGAAGGATTTCCTTTGTTTAGTTGACACTTGCATTTGTGTGTAAAATTTAGTGCTGAGATTTTAAGTATTCATGTTCTGCCACCTTTTGATTCATTTCCTGTAAAAAGCAGTGTGTCCCTATTCTCTGTATGTCAGTGGAGACCGATTGGGAGGCTGACTTTAGAGACAGATTAGAGAGACATTGCACAAATAAATGAATAAGTAAACAAACAAATAAATAAGCAAACCAACATGGTTTACTGAGAAAACAATGCAGATATGAAGAGATATGAGAACCTTAAACACTAATATTCATACTTTATTAGACATGGCATCTTGATGAAAATGTACTATATTAGTACTGTTATGGCTTATGTCAAGTTGTTCCCCCAAAGCCTCATGCAGTCATGGAGCAGGACTTCTACAGATTAAGACTTGATCCATGATCCACTGGAATTATGTGATTTAGTACGGATCTAGATTTTGAGATTTGATCCATGATCCTTGGGAGTATGTGTTTAAGTACTTCAGGGATTATGGTGTAGCCTAAGGTAGATAGGCTGAAGTAGAAATCCTGTATGTAATATAAAGAGAGACAGAGAGACAGACTAGCACTGTTGCTATCTGCCACCCTGGTTGGTTCACTGCCTCTGTCACCATTGTCACTGTTCCGCTGCCATGAACTGTTGCTCTCTGCCATGTGCCCCTCAGCCTTGGATCCAGCTAAGTATGGACTGAAACCTCCAAGAACTGTAAGCTAAATAAACCTTTATTTCCTTCATTTTGAGTGTCAGATATTTGTCCCAGCAACGAGTAAAAAGTAATTAAGACAGGTACCGTCTAGCACTTAGTCATAAGTCACATGTGGCTGTCAGGTGCTTGACATGTGGCTAGTAAAGGTGAAGCCATAAATGTTTAGCTTTAAGTTTGCCTAACTTTAATATAAACTGGCACACATAGCTGGTGGTTACTATTTTGTTTTTGTTTTTGCTTTAAGTTATAGGCTTGCCTGCTATCTGCACACAGCAAAGATGCTTGGATATTATTTTGAAAACATTTGAAAATATTTGGTAAATTCCAAGAATTTAAAGTAAGCAAATGACATGGTCACATTTGTGTTTTAGTCAGATTACATTGGTAACAGTAAAGAAAAAAATGATTTGAAGCTGGGTGTAGTGGCGCACACCTGTAATCCCAACACTTGGGAGGCTGAGGCAGGAGGATTGATAAGAGTTTGAGACCAGCTGGGCTACAGAAATGAGCCCAAGATCAGCCTGAAAAGCATGATGAGACTCTGTCTCAAAAAGACAAAAAAAAAAAGAGAGAGAGAGATAGATGGATAGGTAGATAGATAGATAGATAGATAGATAGATAGATAGATAGATAGATAGATAGACAGACAGACAGACAGACAGACAGACAGACAGGTAGACAGATAGATAGATAGATAGATAGATAGATAGATAGATAGATAGATAGATAGATAGATAGATAGATAGATAGATAGATAGACAGACAGACAGACAGATAGATAGATAGACAGACAGACAGATAGGCAGACAGATAGGCAGACAGGTAGACAGATAGACAGACAGATACATACATACATAGATGATGTATTTGAGGTACTAGCAGGATAGCTTAGCAGTCTAATGCCTGACTGGGTGCCCAGCCCTGGATGCTATCCTAAAGGCCACATGCAGCACCTGCCATTCCCCTGGCTCACTGAGCTTGCCATGGACTCTGGGCTCATGCCTATAATCCCAGCTCTGGGGAGACTGAAAGCAGTAGGATCACTAGAGTCTGACCTGAATAGTGAGAATCTATACCAAATAAAGAAAGAAAGAAAGAAAGAAAGAAAGAAAGAAAGAAAGAAAGAAAGAAAGAAAGAAAGAAAGAAATAGTTTTCTAAACTTAAACTTAAGAAAAAAAAAAAAACAGAGTAGATGGGAGGGGAGAAGTCATAGATCAGAGAAACTAATTATACTACTGCTGTTATTGTGTAAGGGAGAGAAACAGTAGTGGGAATAATAGATTGGTTTGAAACGTGGGAGTGTTGGCCAGAGGCATGTATGAGATGGAAATGCAGAGGTGAGGGATTTTTGAAGCAACAAGGCAAAAGCTACCCAGGATATGAAGACATTAATGACAGTCTTCAGGATCACAAATCCAAGAAGGATTAATACACATTAAGGAAAAATTCTCTAGCCTTCATCCCCACCACATGCTGTTTTATTACTTAAACTGTCCCTAGAGTCAGTCCTTCCTCTCTTCTTCCATTTTGCTCTATATGAATTTCTGCATCAAGCTCCTTCTTTTGTCCTTTATCTTTGCTTCTCAATGCTACAATAAAAAAAGCTTCAGTTTGGGGCTCTCTTTATGAGACTCACATCCTTCTGGTCCTCTTGGAGTTTGAGTTGGACACTGAGTAACTTTCTATCTTTCACAACATACCACAGTCATGAACTGTAACACTGAAAATATATTTTATTTATTTCTTTACTTATTCATTTATTTATTATGGCCGGCTCAGGCCACCCTGGAGGTGGGGCTGGCACAGCATGAGGTGTCCGGGATCGAACCATGGTTCCTATGGTTGCTTAAGCTTTCCTAAGCAGGCATTTTAGACTACTGAGCCATCTCACTGGCCCTGAAAAAATATTTTAAAGTAATGGTGAGAAATTGGGATGACACTAACATTTTATCTTTGTTTTAAAGAATTTATTTTATTGCTTCAGAACTTTTGTTGGTTTATTTATTTTTTATGGCTGGCTCATCCTGCCCTGAGGGCAGGGCTGGAGCAGCATGTGGTGCCTGGGATCGAACCACAGTTCCTGCAGCCGCCCAAGCTTTCCTAAGCAGGTGCTTTAGACCACTGAGCCATCCCGCCAGGCCCAACACTAACATTTTAGATTGGGTGACCAGATCATTTACTGGTGCTCACTATAGGA